>VMDO01012793.1:0-60698 GCA_007922755.1 Pedetes capensis
TTTAAGCCCATTGTTGCAGACACTGTGTTAATCCATCTGGTGGAGGGTTTTCCTCTTTTCCGTTGACCTGCCACTCTTCCAAACATGATGTCCTTCTCCAGGGATTGTTCTCTCCTGACTACATGTCCGAAATATGTAAGATGCAGTTTGGCCATTTTTGCTTCCAAGGAGCACTCTGGTTGTACCTCTTCTAGGACAGTCTCAATAAAATGAGAAATGGAAAAAACAGCATTCATTCTTTAGGGCATTTATTTACAATGCTTTTTATTTTTCCCACGCCTAGATTTGGCATGGAGTTATGTGTATATTTCAATGTTTGTACAATTCTTCATTTTGCACAACTTGCACAATTTTTATCTTGCCTTTTAACCACTGATGTTATATTTATGCCACCTCACTCATTTTAAAGCACTTAATTATAAAAAATCTTGGTATATCATACTTTACTCTGTCATTCCCTCGGAGAGGAAAATTCGGTTTCCTTGTTTCAGAGTTAATAAATGATGCTGGAGCAGATGTCTTTATGTTTGAAGACACCTCCATATTTGGGTTGTTTCCACAGACCTCTTTCCTATAAGTGGTTTTTCTAGGTTAATAGATATAAATATTTTTAGGCTCCTGACATATTGACACCCACATCGGAAGTATCTTTATGATCCACAACTAGTGTTTACCCCAAAGCCCTGGTCCCTCTGTGACTGTTTGATGAGTGGACAAATGACTGAAATGCAACCTCATGCTTCCTATTCCTTCAAGTGGGGATTCCTTGATTCAGTTCCTTGAACCTGGAGGGGAAGGGGGCTGTGCCACCGTCCATAGCTACCCTATCTATGTGGTTAGAGAGGCTGAAAAAGCAGAGTTTTGGTTTTGTGGGAAGAACCAGGGCTGGAGAGTTCATTCATAGACCAGTTCTTATGAGAAGGGGCCAGCTCAGAATAGCTCTGAGTTAACATATTCTCCTTTCTCCTGGTCATCAGGGAAACCATTTCCCCATAGATCAGGTCACAAGGGGAGAGCTGGGGCCTATAGCTCACAGATGCTATTCTTGGATTTCCTGAGCCCCTGTGGTAACCGGGGACCCTGAGTTGTGCAACATTCAGCATGACAGCATCACTATGCTTAAGATTTTCCCCTCTCACCCCTGGTTCCATTTCCTTATCCTCCAGGGCTGCATATAAAGAGAAGGAGAGATGGGTTCAGAAGCCAGAAGGACACAGGCAGCACTGAGTATCCAGTCCCTTCTCAGCTCTACTGACACTAGAGCCCACAATCCAGCACCTGCTCAGCATCATGAAGGTCCCCACGGCTACCCTGGCTGTCCTCCTGTGCACCATGGCTCTCTGCAACAACGTCTTCTCTGTACCACGTGAGTTTACACTGCTCTGGCAGGTGTCCCCACTCTCTAGAGATGGGTAGACCACAACAGTCTTTCCTTGTAGCCTCAGAGGCCCTGAGAGAAAAGACAGAACTTCTTAAAGGGGTACAAAACATCTTGATATTTCTCTTCCAGATTTTTATTTTCACCTTTATGCTGCATCTTAGCTGTCCAGGTCCCCAGTTTTGAAAGTCAGGGAGAGGGGTAAGGGAACTACAGTCCCTTGTGCAGATAGAAAAACAAAGCCCTAAATAAACGAGTTTGCAAGAGGCAGAATCCACATCTGATCACTTCTTAATAACCAGCTGCCCCTAGGACTCTCTGGAGCTCTTTCCCAGTCCTCAGAGATGTCCCAGACATCTCTTTGGCTGGGGTATGACTTCTTGAACCAGACAAAATTCCCTGAAGACAGATGCATGGATAAGCACACAGAGAAAGGAGCCCACAGTGAAGAGTCAAAGAAAAAGAATAGAAACAGAAGTGAAGACAGAGGCAGATTTTCTGCACAACAATGCCCAAGTGCCCTCCAGTGACCTGGCCTCCCAGCCCCCAACCCGAGCAAGCCTGTCTTCCTCACTCTATCGAAGAGCAGATGTTGGCTGGCCTTTCCTTCTGAGTGATGACGAGGATTCATTCTGTCCCTTCCTCTACAGTTGGCGCTGACACTCCAACTGCCTGCTGTTTCTCCTACGGCCGGCAGATTCCACAAAAATTCATAGCTGACTATTTTGAGACCAGCAGCCAGTGCTCCCAGCCAGGTGTCATGTAAGTGCCAGTCCTTTTCCCCACCCCAGGGGACAGTCCCCAAAAGCACAGATAGGCCAAAGGGGCTATCCTAGAAAGACGTGGGCTTGTGGGCTCATCAAGTGTACAGGACCCAGGGCTCCCTAGTGTGGCCTGATTGGGTGGTGGGAGGGGCTCAGTGAGGGAGGGCTGCTCCAGCCAGAGGGTGGGAACAGGAAGAAGGGGCCCCTTGGGTGAGTAAGAGGGGCTCTCTAGCCTGTCAGGCAGAGCACATCTGAGCTGCTCAGGACACGGGGTGGTGTGGAGGGGAAAGAATGGGCCCGGGACTCCCCTGTGGTCATCCAGAGGTGTTTGATCTTCTGCCTCTCTCCACAGCTTCCTAACCAAGCGAGGCCGCCAGGTCTGTGCTGACCCCAACGAGGCCTGGGTCGAGGAGTATGTCACCCACCTGGAGCTGAACGCCTGAGTGACATGGAAGCAGCAGGGAACCCTGACCTCGGTGGGCCCTGTGAGGAGCGGGGCCTGAGCCTCAGAGACATCCCTGTAACCTCCACAGCTGTTGCTCCTGTGGGCTGCTTGTTGCCAAATAGCCACACTCAGGGACTCTTAACTTAAACTTTAATTTATTTATTCTATTTAATATTTGTAATTTATCTTTATTGTCCCTTGTGACTATTTGCTCCAAAAGATCCCAGGACACCTTCTTTGCCACATGTCCTCTCCCTGTGTTTGGTGATGGTTAAATGGCTGTCATCAGCTTATTCTAGGCAGACGTGGTACCAAAGCCAGAAAATTGACAAATATGTAGTGGATACTCTTGTTCTGTGTTGTGTCCCACTTGGAGAAATAATAAAGATGCTTTTAAAATTATTTATTAGTTTATTTATTTATTTATTTATTTATTTATTCTTTTGCAGTGTGATGGAGTGAACCCAGGGCCTTAGTGCATACCGGGCAAATGCTCTACCACTGAGTTACATCCCCAGCCCTAAAGATGCTTTTTTTTTTTTTTTTTTTTTTTTTTTTTTTTAATAAACTGACAGAGTTCAGTTTTGCTTTTCTGGAAAATTAGAATCACTGGTTAAGTGGAATAATAGGAAAGAAGAAAAGGGTTTTGGGGGTATGGAAGGGACTACCACAGAGTTACACCATTTACACTGAGGGCACAGTTCTGGAACATTGAAGCTACAGGTACATTGTAAGTCAATTCACAATGTACCGTGCTATGGAAATTCACTACCTGAATGGATATCATTAACCTGAGTGTTCTGTAGTGCATATTTGTGATAAATCAAGCTTTCTTACTAACAATTGCTAATATTTTTGAGGAGTATTCTAGGTTGAGTGCTTTTTCTGCACTGTCCATTTGATCCTACTCTTAAGTTTTGGATCTTAAATGTCCCCCAAAAGCTGATGTGTTGAAGACTTGGTCTTCAATGCAGCAGTGTTCAGAGGTGGGGCCTTTGGGAAGTGGATTCTGACCTCATCAAGAGATTAATCCATGTATGGAGTCATAGTATAATGGGTTTGGGAGTGTATTTTGTTATAAAAGTGAACTCCCTCACTCTGCTTCTTGGCCGCCGTGAGGTGAGCAGCTTTACTCAGCCATGCACCTCAACCATGATGCACTGCCACACCACATGCCTGAAAGCAACTGGGCCAAGCCACCATGGACCAAAACCTCTGAAATCATGAGCCATAATAATTCTTTCCCTCCTTTTAAGTTGAGTTTTTCAGATATTTTATCACAGTGACAAAAAGAGGACTGTAACACCTACCAATGCAATAGTATAGCTTAGGTTATATTATTAATATCCCACTTGTCAAAAAAGGTCAGGGCTCAGAAAGGTTAAGCAAGTTGGCTAGGATCACATAGTATGTAAATGGTATAATAGAGTTCCCAAACTACAGACAGATGCATGGATAAGCACACAGAGAAAGAGAGCCCACAGTGAAGAGTCAAAGAAAAAGAATAGAAACAGAAGTGAAGACAGAGGCAGATTTTCTGCACAACAATGCCCAAGTGCCCTCCAGTGACCTGGCCTCCCAGCCCCCAACCCGAGCAAGCCTGTCTTCCTCACTCTATCGAGGAGCAGATGTTGGCTGTAACTACAGACTATGTAACTACAGACTATGCTGTTAACTACTGACCAAGTTATTTCCCCAGATGTGATCTGTGGTTTTGTTGTTAATCGCCATCAAGTAGTGTCCGACTCATAGCAACCCTATGCAATATAGATGAAACACTATTGTGCTTCTCTGCTATTTATAGGGTTTTCAATGGCTGATTTTTTGGGGGGAAAGGGGATAGGTTGCCAGGTCCTTCTCCCAAGTCTATAGCACCTAGTGTTCCCAGGCAGTCTCCCATCCAAGTACTAACCAGGTCTGACTCTGCTTAATTTCCAAGATCTGATGAGATTGGACATCACAGTGGTATAGCTGCAGGCAAATGTGATCTACTTACATTCAAATCACAAGCAATGATTGTTTAAACCTTGTACCAAAGTCTTTAGGATTGTACCTAAGAACTGACATTTTTACCAAACTTATCAAGTATTTTAAATGCATGTTAATGTCTAAGAATCATTGAACTAGTCAATGGGATTCACCATTCTTTTCCTAATGTGTTGCATATTGGTATATGGTAATAGGTATACCATGCATTATTTCTCTAGAAACCATGCTTCATAAAATAAATAGCTAATGGAGGTGAAAAAGAAAACCAGCCTCTATGTGGAGCAGAATTCTGTTTATAGTTTGATGGTGGAAGATAAGTTATTGAACAGATGGATTGCTTGAGATACAGTTATTAAGTTCAAAAAATGTAAACTGAGTTGGGGTCTTTTTTGCTGAAGAAGAAAATAGAAAGCTTATGTAAAAACCAAATATGTATTTTTATGAGCCATGACTATTTTATCTTATTCAAAATAATCTAATTTTTGTGTCCAAAATTGTTAAGAATTATAGTCATCAAATCTCTAAAGTGTAAATAGTAATGTGTGCAACTATTTTCCAAATATTAAAATGTACATATTATTTGATTTGATCCCATTTCTAGGAATTTGTTTTATAAAAACACTGTTACAGATAGGAATATGTAGCCACAAGGATGTTATTTTATACCATCATTGATTTTAAAAACAAACAAACAAATGGAAAGAGTCATCACTAGGGGGTTAATTTCATAGGTGATTAAGATGTCCATCAATATAATACTCTGCAGTCAGTATAAGCACACATTTATATTTATGGAATGTGTCCACAGCGTTATGTACAAAAGATTGTACCTATTTACATCTACTATATGCATATACTCTACATGTATACTATAGATCTATACATATATTTTTGTATTTATTTTTTAAAATCCATAAGATTACATATATATTTACATAGGCAAATAACTGGAAAGATACACATCAAATAGCTAACTGTAGTTTCTTAGAGTAAATGGTATTGTTTTTAGGAATAGAGTTTTTCCTTTTTATTTTAAAATTTGATGTACTTTTCAATGAGCTTGTACTGCTTACCTCTCTGGTCTCACGTTACCTCCTCTTTGATAGGTGGGGTGATATTCTTTCCACCCAGGCCACTTTCTGGATGGAATTCTGAGCTGACAGAGAGAGGACAAAGCTCAGCTGGCTCATGGAGTTTTGATGCCTTGATGGCTTTTATATAATGAGGACAAAACAATGAGCAAGTGCTTCTAACCAAGATCCCCCCACCCCCCGCTTCCCACCTTCTCTCTCTCTCTCTCCCTCTTTCTCTCTCTCTCTCTCCCTCTCCCTCCCTCTATCCCCTCCCCCACATGCACAGATCACATTTCACAATCCCCTTCCATTATGAGGACCCCCATTCCCGTCCACCATTACCATCCCACCCACAGCAAATGTGAGGGTACAATCAGGAGAAAATAAAATACAGCATTTGTCCCCAGAAAAGCAGTGAAGGTGTCACCTTCTCTTCCCTATTTGGCTTTTAGAAAAAAATTCTCGCATCATACAAAGCCTTCCTGTATGCACTGAACAATTTCGCCAGGCCCAGAAACTGACAGCTGAATGAGAATTTTCATAGTGCTCAACAATCCCCAAATACACAGAGTGAAAAGAACAAGGACCCCTGTTAGGACAAAGGGAGAAGGAGAATTGTATTGCTAACTGGCTCCATTGGCATTGCAGAACTGAGCCCCGACTGAGATTCTTGGGTGGCCTCTTGGGCAGGTCCCAGCTCTCCTTCCTGGGGGAATGTCCTTATGGAGACATCTGAGATGTGCCCTGGGGAGCGTGTACTTTCCGAGGACTGCCTACTTCTTGTCTGTGAGGGTTACGGGTCTGTAGAGCTTTTCTAGGTATTGAGCAACCAACGGCTATTTAGGGCTGGCCTCGTGGTTTCTTTGGCAATGTAACTCTCCTCTAAAGATAACAGTCTTCTAATCTATTTGTTTCTAATCATTTCATGGGCCAGAAAACCGAAAGCAGAGAAGTTGGTCAGTCATATGTTCTCGTTTTTGCTGGGTTTGGGAATGTGCACTTTCTAGCACAGGCCCCAATACTGTAGTCCCTCCTACCTCTGAGCCCTCTGTGAGAACCCTGTACCTCCAACCTGAACCTGTAGAGTTGTAGGGCCACATATGAAGGTGATGAAGATTTGACCCTGAGCCCAAAGCCATATGCTTCTTGCACCTTCATAAAGAGCTGTTTGTCTACTTTTAAGTTGTTGTTGTTGTTAGGTGCACCTTGAGTCAAGTCGGACTCATAGAACTCTATGAACAACAGAATGAAACACTCCTGCTTCTCTGCTATTCATAGGGTTTTCAATGGCTAGTTTTGGAAGTGAGCTGCCAGGTCCTTCTCCCACTTTTGTGGTGCTGGAAATCAAACCCAGGGCTTCAGAGAGCATAGAGCACCACTCTACCAACTGAGCTGAACCCCAGCCTGTCCACTTTAAATAGAACACCCTTTTCCAATTTCGTAGGGAAGGGCGAGGCAGAGGAGTCAGGGTTGTAGCTTGGAACCAAGGTGTATCTCCTAAGCCTCTCACCTCCCTATCTCTGCTCACAGTAACTGCTTTAGATATTTAGAGTAGAAAATTCTGGTTTACAACTCTGTAAGACCTCGGATTACTGGGTATCAGTCATAAGACTGTTGTTGTTGTTAGGTGTGGAGTCGGGTCCGACTCATAGCAACCCTATGTGCAGCAGAAGGAAACACTCCCCAATTCTGTGCCAGGCACACAATCTTATTTATGTTTAAGCCCATTGTTGCACACACTGTGTCAATCCATCTAGTGGAGGGCTTTCCGTTTTTTATTGACCTACCACTCTCCCAAACATGATGTCCTTTTCCAGGGATTGGTCCCTCCTGACTACATGTTCAAAATATGCAAGATGCAAACTGACAAAAGTGTGGTGGGTCATAAGACAAGAAAGGGCTTTCTCAGTAAAGCTGAATTTTTTCCTCTTCTGATTTCAGATGAGCCAATTTCAAAGTAGCCTTCCTGGTAGAGGCAAGAAGTAGCTATTAAATTCTAATCTTCAGCAAATTCCTCAATGTTGCCACCTTAGTATTTGGCACACAGTCTTAGCACCAAGACACAACAGGCCACATAGTTCATCCAGCAACCACAATACGAAGTAATGATAGGTGTGAGGATCACCTAGGAATGTGATAGAAATGCAAGTCCTAAATCCCCCGCCCAACCTTTAAAAGGTGCAGCTCAGCCACCCATGCTTTCACAAGCCTTCAGGTAATTCTGATGCATGTCAAAGTTTAAATAACCACCCCCACTTAATGACCTACTTTTCCACGTTGGTCCATTCCACACTTCAGCCAGGGCCTTGGCATTTAACAGGTACAGGTCTCTGCATTTCTCTGGATGCTGGGAGTTCCAAGGAGGAAAACAAACAAAGCTAACTTGAAGAGAGTTGAATAAATGAATCTTGTTACCTCAACACTGTAGAGTACAGAGCTGACTCTGGCCCCAGGGAACCTGGGCTCAGCAGCCCTAAGGGATAGCATTGGCCCTGTTGCCTGTTGTCTTCTCTGTCTGATCTCTCTTCCATGTGAGACTCCCAAGGTGGCTGCCTGCACCTGCCAGTGTTTCATGAATGCTTGTTCATTTTTTTTTTTTCAGGTAAAAGTAAATCTGTGGTCCTGTTGAGAAAAAATTTCTAGGTTCTTTCAGATTTGAACTGACTTAGAAACCCAATTCCTAGCTTATTGCTATGATTATGGAGATGGGTTTCATTGATTTGTTTAAGTTAATCAAGGCACATTTTTTGATCTGTGGGTTGGGTGAATTTCACATAACTTAAAATTCTGAGAATTAGAAGGAAGGGTGACTTCCTAAAGGAAAAGTAGGATTCTGGTATCAGGTGGGATGTAGACTAGGTTCAGATCAGGTAAAACATGTTTTCACTATAATGTATTTTTTTTTGTTATTGATGATGATTTTTTCTTAGTATATGAAGGACATTGTTAACATTTTGTATGTGATGACTGTTTCTTCTCCTTTGGGCTCTAGGATAGGAAAGGTTAGCCTTCCAACCTTCTGAATTACTTCATTTTTAAGCAGGTATTGACTTGAGTATTTCCTGTTGCCCCATAAATGACTATCACCCAAATCTGAGACCAAACAGACATAAAAGCTCTTCATAGTGTCAAGGTAACCACCAGAAAATGGGGCTCCATACCTGCTCTACAACATAGCAAGAGGGGTAAAACTGGCCCTGACACAAATATGCCTGTCTTCTGCATATGAGCAAAGGACGGGGCTGGGGGAGATGAGAGAACTCAGCACCATGAGTCATCAGGTGACAGTGTCTGTATTGAGGAAGAAAAGGGAGTCTTTTAATATTGGATAGTTAAAGGAGAAGCTGAGAGGGGACTGATCATACCTGCAGCTTGTATTCCGCCTATCCCCTGGGAATAACGTCTGCAAAAAAATATATATATATATTCTGTGGGACTGATCATATCTCCAGATCCTAGCTGGGTGTGTCTTTATTAAAATAAGCCAATTTGCATCTTGGGGATTTTAGTGTCTTGTACTGTTTTTGAGAGAGCATATTGCTGTGTATTCCAGGGTGGCCTCAAATTCTCTATCCTCCTGCCTCAGCCTTCTGAGTGCTGGGATGACAGGTGTGCACCACCATGCCTGGCTGCAGCCTGGGTTTTACAAAGATATAATCCTAACACAAGCATTTCTCATGTCATTGCATTGTTGCCTGACAGCCAATCAAATGATGATATCATAATTTTCTTAGCCATTTCCATATGGTAAGTGAGTAAAATTATATTCAATTTTAAATTGCTGTAAGCATGCCAGAGACCAAGTATTCTTATGCATAAGCCTTTCTCACCCATCTTTGGTCTTCTTTACACAGGAAATAGATTCCTAGACAAGACTTCCTTGGTCAAAGGCTAAGAACATTTTAAGGCTCCTCATGAGTATTAACACACATATCTAAGATATCTTAATGTCCTTTGCTTAGTGCACTTGGGTGGCCCTTGGTGAATCTCTCTCAAAGGAGCAGATGTCTGAATCTCTCTCAAAGGAGCAGATGTCTGAAAGGCTGGCTATATTTCCATCACTCCTGTAGCCCAGGCTTCTCTGACACAGCTCTGACCGACCACCTGGGTGTGGTTTCACTTGGGTGGTGCTGCTCAGAGCTGGAAACTTCTTTGCATATTCACATCTATGTGGTTGGAACAGCTATGGAATAACACAGAAGTTTCTGCTCTGCCTGGGGAAACTATGACTACAAAACTCTAATGAGAAGGAACCAGCAAAGTGTGGTCCTGGGTTGACACCAATATTTCACCTCTTCTCACTGTGGGAACCACTTCCCCAGTAAAGTCAAGTGAGCACTTGACCTATTCTTGCAAATACCCTGAACCCTATGGTTACCCAGGACCCCTCTTGCATGTACAAGTTAATAAGACACCACTGTGCTGAAAAACATCCCCTCCCATTACCCCCAGTTCCATCTCCATGTGGCCCAAGGCTTTCTTGTTAAGAGATGGGAACAGCTTGGACCCCAGAAAGAAGTTGGCAACCATGAGTGCTCAGGACCTGTCTCATTCTCCCAACACCCTGGGGCCCTTGCTGTCTTCCTTGCTCACCTTCCCCTTCATTCCTGGGTCTCTACTTTCCAGCCTGTCATTCATTGTTATTCCCCAGTCTCTGGGTTGGGTCAGACCACATCACCAAAGTCCTATGGACAGAGGTACCCAAGCAAAACAACTTCCCATGGGATTTTCAAAATGTCCTGGGTTATATGTTCAAGGGAGCTTTTCTTTCCAATAGAGTTTCAGCTTTCTATTCTACATACCTCAGAGGAAGAAGGGTTGGCTTTTGATCTGTTTGGGAAATAGAGAAAATTGAATGCATTTTCAACAAGAGGGAAAATCCAGCTACAATTGCTTCCCAGGGACATCTGAGTAGTAAATTCACCTCAGATCCATCTCACAGGTGATTTTCAAAGTTGGTCTCTTGCTGGAAAAATCTCCTCTTGAACCACATTACGTTTCCCTTGAGGAGAGCAGGAATGAGGCAGACTGTTCAATTAGCTGTATTTCCTGCAGAGGGAGATAGAAACCAACACTAGATTAAAGCAGAAGAAACAGAGGAGGCGGGGAATGGTAAAACAAATCTCCAGATTCTTTCCAGTTCTCCTCCTCCCCACATCCTTACCCATGAAGAGCTCTCTCTCCATCTACTTTCTACTGACTTTATCATTGGGCAGAGGAGCTGGCTCACTTGTGTCAATGAAAAATGACTCAGGCTCAGTCTACCCTTCCCTCACAACCAGCTTAGTCTCCCAAGCATCTGCTGCTTTTTCTATGACCCCCAGCTGACCCCTAGCAGATTGGTGGGTGACTATTAAGAAACCAACAGCCAGTACCAGGTAAAAGCTAGTCCTCCTGCCCATCTCTGAGAAGAGGCAGAATGTGTAGGGGCAGAGCTAGCAGGATGCAGCCTGCAAAGGAGCCAGCAGGTAGATATGGGCCATCCTAGGGAGTCCTGACTTTTGAGTCCTCTGTGATGGCGGGATTTGGCAGAGCCCACAGAGGTGATGCCTCACCTGGCCTGAAACCTGTGAGGAGCCAGGGAGGAGCTGTCCCAGGCAGAAGGCAGAGAGAAGGAAGGCAGAGGAGGAGGAGGAGGCTGCCTGAGGAGGCACCCCCATCCCAGTCATTGTGGAAAGGCCCAGGGATCTAGGCCGGGGCAGTGTTCCTGAGAATGTGTACTGACCCTTAGCCTAGCTTCCCAAGGCAGAGAGGATGCAGGGAAGCACGAGACCAGGAATTTGCCTTGCCGATTCTTCAAGTTTTATAACTTTATCTCTCTTCACAGCTTCCAAACGAAAGAGGCTGACTGGTCTGTGTCAGCTCCACCAAATCCTAGTGCCAAGTGTGCCACTGACCTCAGAATTCAATTCTTGATTGTCCTGGAAGCAAAAAGAAACCAGTTACTTCTGAGGGCAGATTAGGGAGAAAGGGCCTGATTGAACCCTGAGAATGTTCCTTTAACTCCCAAACCTACCTCTACTGTGGGCTGGTTGCCAAGCAACCACACTCTGGGACACTTAACATAAATATTGATTTATTTAACCTAATTAATTAAAATTTTATCAATGCACATTAATTGTACAAGCAATGGGTTTCACTGTGACATTTTCATCCATACATGTATTTAGATCCTATTCACCCCTATTACTCTCTCTCTCTCTCTCTCTCTTTCTCTCTCTCTCTCCCTAGCTCCTGTCTCCTATCTGTTGTCTGATAGCTCCCCTTCTACTTGCCCCCAAAGCTCCACATATGAGAAAGAACATGCAGTATTTGTCTTTCGGAGTCTGGTTTCTTTCACTTATCTATATATACAGTACCTGCTGTATATACTCTGAGGACCTGGGTTCAATCCCAGCACTGTAAAAAATGGGAGAAGGATGTGGCAATCCACTCCTGACATAATCCCAAAATAATCAGCCATTGAAAACACTAGGAGGGTCACTATGAGTTGGACCTGACTTGATGGCACCTAACAACAACAACAACTATGTGTGTGTGTGTATATATATATATATATATATATAATTTTCTTTATCCATTCATCCAGTGATGGGCACCTAGGTGGTTTCCATAACTTGACCATTGTGAATAGTGCCACGATAAGCATGGGTGTGTAGGTGTCTCTGCTGCACACTGACAGATTCCTGTGGGTATATGCCTAGGAGTGGTATGTCTGGATCACATGGTAGTTCTACTTTTAGTTTTTGAAGGAACTCCCGTACTGATTTCCATAGTGGCTGCACTAATTTACTTTCTACAAACAGTATGTAAGGATTCCTTTTCCCACCACATCCTCATTAGTATTTTGTTTTCTTTTGTTTTTCTTAATGATAGCTATTCTGACTGGGGAGAGATGGAATCTCAATGTACTTTTGATTTGCATTTTCCTGATGGCTAAAAATGTCGAATATGTTTCTATGTAATTATTGACCATTAGTACTTCTTTTGGGCTGGGATTTAGCTCAGTTGGTAGAGCGTGGCTCTGCAGTCTCTGAGGTCCCGAGTTCAATTCCCAGCACCGCAAAATGGGAGAAGGACCTGGCAATCCACTCCCAAAGCAATCCCGAAACAGTCAGCCATTGAAAACCCTATGAGGGTCGCTATGAGTCGGTTACCGACTTGACAGCACTTAACAACAACAACAACAGTACTTCTTTTGAGAACAGTCCAGTTAATTTGCTAACTTGCTGTTTGTTTCTTCTTTGCCCAGAATTTTTTTTGCCTTCTTTCCATATTCCAGATATTAATCTTCTGTTGAATAAATAGCTGATGACAATTTTTCTCCCACTCTGCATAGCCTAATTAATTATGGTGATGAATTTCTATATGCTCTTGCCTGCTTGCTGAAGAGATTCCCCCAGTGCTGTCCATACCACCCTCTCCCTGTCTTGCCAGTCATGAAAGGGTTGACATCTAATTTATGTATAGGTGAGTCATTACATTTAGCTTTTTCTAAAAGAATTTATCCCCACACCATCAACCAACTAATATTTATAGAATATTACCTATAATTTCTGCATTCAGATGTGTGAAATAAAGGGATTTTTTTTTTTTAGTACACCAGTCTTAAAATTTTTGGTGATTCTATTGTCTTTATTTTACAGCAAAGTCAGTATCTCTGGAAAAATGGAAGGCAAGAGATGGGGGAAGAGTAGGAAATCCTGAAGAAAGGAAATCAGCAGATAAAAAATGACCATAATGCCTCCACTGGCATATTTCTGAAACAAAGATAAAAAAGATTATTTTATAAAACAATGATTATTTTATAACATATTGTGCACCTGGTACATAATGTTTCTGTACTAGGTAAATTCATTTTTGATATTCATGCACTTAGGGTTTTTTTTTTTCTCATAAATCAAGCTTTCTTAAGAATCCCACAGTTCATGCCAGGCACTGTGGTGCACACTTGTAATCTCAATGACTCAGGAGGTAGAGGCAGGAAGATTACAAGTTTCAGGCCAGAGGCAGCCTGTTTAACTTAGCAAGAGACTGTCTCAAAATAAAAAGTAAAAAATGAATTGAGAGTACAGCTCACTGGTAGAGTGTTTGCAAAGCATGTGTGAGGCCCTGGGTTCAACCCCCTTGTACCACAAAACAAACAACAACAACAACAACAACAACAAAGGCCCATGGTCCTGCTGGGCATGCCTATAATCACAATGCTCAGAAGGCTGAGGCAAGAAGATCACAAATTTGAGGCCAACCTTGGTTAAAAGCAGTCTTTTAAAGCCTAACAATCCCACTGAAGGCTACGTACTGTCAATATTCTCATTTGGTAGAAGAGAAAATGTTGGATTATAGGTTAAAATAACTTGCCCAAAGTCATACAACTAATTAATAGTGTAACTAACATGTGAATTTGGATGCTTAAAATGCTCACAGTAGAATTTCTCAGGTTTGGATCGAGGAGTCCATATTTTCACCAACCTCCCCAAATTAAAGACCAAAAACTAGTGACTTAGTCATTAAAAGTTTAGCCACTCTTTTTAAAATAAGGTGCATATGGAAATAGACACATTACCACAAAATTATTTTCTTAGAATCCATGCTCCATGAAATCAGTGCTCACATCAGAGAAGGAAAAGATGATCAGCTAATACTAATAATACATGTGTGTTAGTCAGCTTTCCATTACTATGACAAAATACTCAAGACAACCAAAGGAGGAAAGAGAAGAAAGGTTTAATTTGGCTTGCTGTTTTGGAGGTTTTAGTCCATGGGCTCTTGGCCCTATTGCTTCAGGCCTGTGGCAGCTTCATATATTGTAGAGAGAGCATGTGGCAGAGGAGGTCGCTCACTTCATGACTACCAGTAAGCAAAGACAGAGCAAGGGCTAGAGTCCCAATATCTCCTTCCAGTGTATGTCCCCAATGACCTAACTTCCTTCTACTAGGCTGCACTTCCTAAAGGTTCTACCACCTCCCAATAGTACCACAGGCTGATGACTAAGCCTTTAACACATGGGCCTTCCAGGAACATTGCCCAAACTGTAGCAATATGCAACAAACCTCCTATTGTGATGGCCACAGTATCTATCAGATGATTACCCAGAGTAGGGTTGGCCATCTCTGGTTCTGAGAAAAAATCCAGCATACCATCTGCCTTTGGGTATAAAGTTTTACTGAAACACAGCTATATCCATTCATTCAATGCTGTCTATGGCTGCTTTCCCACTACCACGGTAAAAACGAATAGCTGCAGCAGAGACTATATGACCCACAAAGCCAAAAATATTTACTATCTGTGCCTTTACAGAAAAAGTTTGCTGATTCCTGGCCTACATCATGTGTTTTAAGCACAAGAAAATTAGCTGGGCATGATGGCACATACCTGCAATCCCAGTGACTCAGTAGATGGAGGCAGGAGGATCTCAGGTTTGAGGCCAGAGGCAGCCTGCATAATTTAGTGAGACCCTGACTCAAGATAAAAAATAAAAATGGGCTGGGGGATGCAGCTCAGTGGTGGATCACTTACAAAGTATGTGCAAGGCTCTGGGTTCAACCCCTAAGTACTACAAAAAAAAAAAAAAAAAGGAAGAAAAGAAAATTAAAATTAAATGGAGCCAAGGTCTCTGTTACAAAATACAAGAAGGATGAATTCAATAATAGGGCATGGAGACTGACACTTTAATAATTAAGGGGAAAGGGAAAGCAAAAGCAAAGGATTCTGCCAGAGGGCAAGTTCACACTGGTTAAGTTTCTTTCATCTTTTTTTTTTTCTCTCTCTCTTTTTGTAGTACTTAGGGTTGAACCCAGGGCCTTGCACCTACTTTGCTAGTGCTCTATCACTGGACTGCACTCCCAGCCCATTTTAAAATTTTTTATCTTGAGACAGGGTCTTACACAGTTACGCAGGCTGCCTTTGGCCTGAAGCTTGCCATCCTCCTGCCTCCACCACTTGAGTTGGTAGGATTACAGGTGTACACCATGGCGCCTGGTGGGGAACCTCTTTTTTAAGAGTAAGTGGCAGAAGCTACTCAGGAGGCTGAGGCAGGAGTGTTGCACGACTTTCCCAAGTATTGTGTGACTTTCCTGAGAACGTGTAAAATTAGCATCCTCCTCTGAACTGAGGCAGCATCAACAGTCCAAACAATGACTCATACATGATCATCTTGATGAGTAAAATGAGTTTATGAGGAGTTTACTAAGAGTGGTGAATGACTATGGAAGGCTACATTTTCCCAGAGTCACCAACCCCTAGCCTATTAAACTTTTCTTTTACGTGACTCTGAGTCTACAGCAGAATTGTTGCAAACCTAGGCTGAGAGTGCTACCTAGTATTAAAGTAGCAGAGGTGACTGCAGGTTCAGACAACGTAAGGCACAGACAGAACCAGAACTCTGGGAAAGTTATATGTTCCTGTGTACTCTCTCCTTGCCCTTATAGGATATTTTGCTGGTTCCAACAAATGCTGACTGACTGGGGGAAGGATGACTTGTTTTTCTCCAGTCTGGCACAGAGGACAGCTAAATGGTGGCTTGTTGCAAGTAGGAGTTATTCTGGCTAAGATTTGGAGGACTAGCTCCTTGAGCTCACAAATTTGAGACCCCCTCAGACAAAATATGAAGACCCTGGCCCAAATAATAATAATAATAGTAATAATAATAAATCAAATGAATAAGCAGAGAGACTGGTGCTCCTTAAATGGTCCATGTAGTCCTGCATTGTAGTTGTGTGGGGCTCACGTGGCTAATTCTGGCCAATGGACCATAAGCAAAAGTGAAGTGTCTCACTTCCGGACCAAAATAGTTAAAAGCAGCATGCCATTTCTGCCTTCTTTCTCATCCCCAAGTCTATAGCTACAAGATGGAAGCAGCCTGAATTCCTGTGTCACCACGTGGGAGAGAGATGCTCTGAGATTGGAAACACTCAAAGTGTAGTGCTTGAACCAGCAGCATCAGCATTACCCTAGTGTTCACTAGAGAGGCAGAGTCTTGAGCCATACCACAGACCTATTGGTTCAGGGTCCTTAACCTGCTCTTAAACAAGCTCTTCAAGGGATTCTGATGTAACTAAACGTCCAAAACCAATGACCTGATCCACATAAAATCTTATGTGAACAGGAACTATTATTTTATTAACCCACTGGGGTTTGTTAGTAGGTATAGCCTAACCTATACTGACTATTACAGTGTATAAACAGAAAATCCTTAACTGTTCTCCCATCACTGGTTCCACATTAGCATCTGGGGCAGATCTTATCACTTTCTGGTCACATCCAGTCATTAAGATTCTTTCATATTAAAACTTCAGGCTCAGATAGACACACTGGTGAATGCCTGTAATCCTAGTGACTTGTGAAGCAGAGGAAGAAGGACCACAGGTATTTGGGAGCCTCAGCCTCTTGGGTGCTGTCCCTGGCTGCACTGTGATGATCAGCCTGCATAACTTAGTGAAATTTTGACTCAAGACAAAAAATAAAAAATGGTCTGGGGGTCCAGCTCAGTGGTACAGTGCTTGCAAAGTGTGTGCAAAGACGCTGGGGTTCAACTCCCAGTATCACAAAACAAAAACAAAAACAAAACTCCGATCTCAAAATTGATTTAAATTTCATCTCTTCTTCTCTCACCTCCACCTCCTACCAGTGCAAAATGGGCTTAGGGAAGTTAGAGTGCGATGAGGCTTTAGTTTGGTTCTGAGACATCTTCTCCCTTTTCAACTCCTCCTGTATAGTGAGGATGAGCTAGATCAGGGGGACCCCCCTCTCCTTGGGGTCCTGGACATGCAGTATTGTTAATGGACTATTAAAATCAATATTAGTGTTAATTATAAGGTTTTTTTCACTCTTACTGTATGTGCTCCTTCTGCTGCTTATTCTTCTGTAAGAAAGCACTGGTATCAGGGGGTGGGGTATTCTGACTTCCTAACTGGAAGCTACCAGGCTCTCTCTTATGGCTCTTGCTATTTTGAGGGAAAGAACTGTTGTCTAACCTAGCCCCCCTATCACCAGCATCTGCCATGGTAAACACTCTACAGATATCTTAGGAAGCTATGAAACTGCAACTATTTGCTACAGCTACCAGGGTGTGACCTGAACTACAATTGTCTCAAGCAGCTTGCATTGACTTTCCTTGCAACCATTTCCATCTAGGCCAGAAGGGGAGAACTTCTCCTGGTGACCTAGAAGAGGGACTGCTGTGATAGGTGCAAGGGGACAATGCTATGTTTGGTGTAAACACCCCTTGCTAGCTATATAAAAGGCTGCTCAGCTCACTTGAGAGAGTGAGCTGGGAGACACCTTCCTGTGCCCCCTCCCCTGGTGTTGCATCAGTAGGCCCAATAAAAGGCTTCTCTCAGGTGGTCTTTCTGCCTAACTTTGGTAGCACAGCTGAACTGGTAACATGAAAAAAAGAGAAAAGGCAGCTATAGTGGTGATAACAGTGGTGACACTAGCAAAGTAGTGGCAAGATAGCAGGTGAGGGTCTGAAGAAGGGGTGGCAGAGGCTGCCACACCTGGCAGTCCAATCATCTGTGATGGAGCTGGGGACCTCACAACTGGAGCCAGCACTTGGGAGTGGCTTTCCTGTGGCCTCATGAGAAGTGGGCAGCAGTAGGACCTTCCCCTTCCTTCCTAATCATCACAGTGGAGCCAGGGACAGCACCCAAGGGGCTGAGGCTCCCAGATACCTGACCCAAAGCAGGGGAGCAGCCAACCCTTACTGTGCAATCCCAATCATGTACAGCAGGGCCAAGAAACATTTGATTGCAGACAGCAGCCATGAAGGAGGGGCCATGCAAACCATGGCCTTGAAGGGGAAAGGTCTATTCATGGAGCAGTGAGCCATAAGGCATTGACAACCACCAAAAGGACAACAGCAAAATAGTGACAGCAGTAGAAGGGCAGCGATTACTGTCTCCTGAATGACAATGACAGCAGCCACAAGCCTATTAGACAGCTTAACAGTTCCAGAGGAGCAATCAGGGAAAGAAGAACAGGGATGGTAGAAGCAAGGAAAAGACAAAAGGGGGCAGAAAACTGAGACTGATGAAGTACAGAGGGCTGTAAAGGGCTAGAAGGGAGATACTGAAGGCCCTTCACCCTAGAAGAGGTCCAGAGAGCTGCTAAGTCTTTAGGGCCAAGCGTCTCAGACACCTTGGGCCTGGGAGCTATAATAATGGCCACTGTCAGGGCTGAGGATCCTGATACCAAGGCCTACCCAGAAGCTGCAACACTAGTGGTTGTTGAAGGCAGAGGATTCCCGACTCTTCAGCCTACACAAGAGCTGTAACACTTTCAGGAAGGCTGAGGATTCCTGCCTCTTCAACCTACATAAGAGCTGTAACACTGGAGAGTGCGACTTGGCTGCTGCCCAAAACCTGTCCATCGACACCACTCACTGCTGTCAAATACCAACACACACAACTGTTGCCTAAGACCAGCATTTGAAGGGCTTCCCCTTGCCCACCCATGATTTCTATTCAGGTAGAGCAAAAGGCCTCCGGCCAGCCAATTGGTGATAAGGAGAAGGGTAGTCTGCATGGGGTAATCTAAAGAGAAACTTGCTCTTAATTGCCCACAAATATAGTCCCAGCCCTTACTGCTAGTTTATCTCTGCATCTCTTTCTAATATTGAAATTATGGTCAGGGCATGCATAATTTATTTGGATGGGGGAAGGAGTCTTGTGGGTTCCCTCTCTCTCTTTGTGTGAGAAACCCTTTCACCTCTCCCCTCAGCTCACACCACTGGAGATGTCCCCTGGGCCTTTGCTAGCCTGGAAAACACCTTGTTCACTTCAAGACAAGGCATCCTCTTAGAGCATTCACAGCCCTATGCCGAGTGCAAGACTTTACATGTGAAGGACCAGCAATGCCAGCACCCTCTTGCCCATGCATCCAGGGACCTTTGTGGACAGCAGCCCTAAAACTGTCCACCAGCTCCTGACTTTAGGAACACTTTAAGCAGTGGGCTTCCTATCGGCAGGATGAGTATTCTGGGAGTTAAAGGGAGATACTATTAATAATTATGCTGGCACAACTGTCATGAGCGGGGTCTCCCCAAACAAAGTGGGATATATGAGTCTCCCCATCTGTGGGAAGAAGGCTCCACCCCAGATCACGTGGCCAGGGGAGAGCTCACTGCAGGCAGTGGGAATATAGTCCCCAATCCTACTTTTCTCTGCCTTGCCTCCTGTCTCCTGTTTTCTTCTCCTTTGCTCAGTTTGACTCAGGCAAAACCAACCAGTTCTCTGTGCAAGCTCATATCCAACTGGAAAATTAGTCATCTTGCCTGCAGCCACTTCTAGTTTGACAAGTTACCCTCTTGAGACACTTTCATGGGGTCTCAAGAGGGCTCAGAAGTAGTGACCGCTCTTCCCCTCATTAGGATGCCTGCTCTCCCTCCTCATCCTATGTGTAGAATGCCCTGGAAGGACTGTCTAATTGATGTCAGTTTAGAATACAAAGTCTTCAATGGAAATTTAGCCTTGGATTTGGGAACTAGCCATCATTTATAGAACAATAGGGCATATCCCCATCAAAATTGTCTTACAACCAGTGAAGTAATTCAGGAAGACATAGAATGACAACAGAGCCTATCATTGCTGTAAAAGTGGAGTGAAATGCTGAGTAAAGTAAGGGAATGTCTAAGACATTGGCTGGCACTTAAGAAGACAGTCCAAACTGAACTCCCAATTTGGGGAAGAAAACGTAATAGTGTGATATAAATCACAAGGTGAATTTGGGCACTGTGACACATACCTGTAATCCCAGTGACTCAGGAGGCAGAGGCTGGAGGATCACAGGCTCGAGGCCCGAGGCAGCCTATGCAATTTAGTGAGACCCTGTCTCAAAATTAAAAAGGGTTTGAGGGTGCAGCTCAGTGGTAGAGCACCTGCCTAGCAGTTGCAAGGTCCTGGGTGCAACCCCCGATCCTGCAAAAACCAAACTAAATAAATCACAAAATGATTAATAATCTGCACATAGAAAGACAAAATTAACATAAGAAAGTCAGACACCCTTGGTAGATTCTTGTTCAGTTCTCAATTCTCTCTCTTTTTTCCTTAAGTGATGATCCTTTGGAAAACCATTCACTTTCCTAGTTTGTGCTTGCCACAGACATTGATCAGTTCAATGAATCCATTTCCCTAGCCACAAAGATTGGTTAAGATAGGCAAACCTGCTCTGAAAAGGGCCAAATAGTTACATATTGTAACTATTTGTTTTATGGGGCATAAAGCTTCTATCACAATGAACCAACTCTATTGTTGTAGTGTGAAAATAGCCATAGACAACATATAAACAAATGAGCCTACCTGTGTTTCAAAAAAGCTTTTCCTATAGAGATGGGCATGGTGGTGCACACCTATGAGCCCACCACTCAGGAAGGAGGCTGAGGAGGATCAATGTGAGTTTGAGACCAGCCCTGTCAATATGCTATTGTTGTTGTTGTTAGGTGCCGTGGAGTTGGTATCCAACTCATAGCAACCCTACGTACAAAAGGCGGAACACTATTGTCAGTGCTTCTCTGCTGTTCGTAGGGTTTTCAATGGTGGATTGAGTTTTGGGTGTGGGTTGCCAGGTCTGTCTCCCAAGCCTACATCACCTGGTGTTCCCAGGCAGTCTCCCATCCAAGTACTAACCAGGCAGGACCCTGCTTAGCTTCCAAGATCTGATGGGATCGTATACACAGGGCTATGGTTGCAGGTCCTGTCAATATAGTGACTTCAAAGATTGCCTGGGTTATATAGGGAGACTCTATCTCAAAACAAAACAAAACAAACAAACAAAAAAAAAACTTTTTTATAAACGCTAAGATTTGAATTTCATGCAATTTTCCTGTGTCTCAAAATATCTTCTTCTTTTGATAATTTTCGATTATTTAAGAAATATAAAAACTTCTTAGTCAGGCATGGCAGTGCTCACCTATAATCCCAGCACTTGGGAGCAAGATCTAGGGTCAGGATCAAGGACATTTGCAGTTAGCAAAATAGCTGATTACCCCATGGCCTCTTGTATATACTAGGGCTGTCTGCCCACCAAAGTTTTATTACAAAGAAAAATTCAGGATATTGGAATGTGACTACTTCTTACAGCAGTAGGTAGGACCCACTCAGAAAGAAATGAACTTACTTTAGAACTGACTCTTCTGATAGCAAAGAAAGAAAAAACAATATTTTTCTTAGAAGAGGTCTTTTTTGCTTGCTGCCTACAAAGCATTGGAGAAGGACACAGCAATCCATTCCTGAGGTGATCCTGAAGCAATCAGCCATTGAAAACTCTATGAGGATCGCTATAAGTTGGACATGACTCAACAGCACCTAACAACTACAACAGCCTACAAGCATTCTGATTGAGAATCTAGTGACCCAGAGCTTGCAGGCCTGAAAAAGCAGAGCTCTGTACTCCACGCCATTATTGGTATAAGCGGAAATGGTGAGAGACCAGGTAAGACATAGAAGTTAGATCTAGAAGCAGCCTGATGCACCTCCCTCTCAGATTCCTCCTGTTTAACATTTATCATCTTGATAAAATGAATGCATTAGAGTTTTCCAGAGAAACAGAATAGGCATTTCTCTCTTTCTCTCCTAAGTTATGGATATGTTTATTATGGGAGTTGGCTGGAACAATAACAAGGACAAGAAGTCCCGTGATCTTCCAACTGCAAGCTGCAGAATCAGAAAAGGCAGTGGTGCAATTCAGTCCAAAGTCTGAGTGCAAAGGTCTGAGAACCAAGGGAGCCAACAGGGAAAGTCTAGGTCCAAATACAAGGGCCTGAGAGGAGGAAAAGAGGAGATGACCATGCAAGTCCCTGTCAGAGTCCTAAGTCCAATGTCTGAAGGCAGAAGATAGATCTCAAATTGAAGGGGTAGATAGATCTACCCTTCCTCTGCCTTCTTGTCCTCTTGGGCTGCAAAGGATCAGATGATGCCTGCCTATACAGGTGAGGGCAGATCTTTGCTCATTTCCTGATTCAAATGCTAATCTCTTCTGGGAACACTCAGGCACACCCAGAAATAATATTTTATTGGTTCGTTAGGCAATGCTCAGCCCAGTCAACCTGACCCAAAATTAACCATAACAATGAACAATCATGGTCTTTGTAAAGGGTGCAGCTGGGAAGCAGCAGAGACATAGAGCTAATTACAAGGGCCTCCACACCTGTGGCATTGTTCTACCAGCAGAGGACAGCATAGAGATAGAAGTCAATAAAATGGGAAGAGGGTGGAGGTTGGAGAGGATTTGCTGGGAGAGAGGCTGAAAACCTCATCCTAGAAGTAGCATTGTATCTGGCAGATTTTCTGCTTCTCATTTATCATCAGTGGAATTAACCCCAAACAACTAGATCAGAAGGCTCCAAAAATCAGAAAGGACCTGGCACTGCCTCTGAATTCCCAATGCTGGCCTCAAACAGCTAACCAGCCTATGATTGCACTCAATGCTGATTCTCAGACTTGACTTGTATTAAGATCACCAGGGAATCACCTGAAGGCAGGTCCCACCTAGATCCAGTGAAATATGTAAATTTGGAGGTGATCCCTGGCACTGGGATCTATAAAAGCTCTCCTCCTGCTGACTCTAATGTGAATTCAAAGTTGAGAAGCATTTGTCTACCCTTAAGCCAATCCTTAAGCACTCATCTCCAACAGGCAGTAGGCACATTAATAAGAAGTATCCATTCCAAAGAGAGTTGCCAGATACAAGATGCCCAGTTAAATTCAAATTCCAAATAAATAATAATGTTTTATATCCCAAGTAATACACAAGACATACTTACTCTAAGAAATTATTCAACCTCTACTTTTATTTGTTAACTCTGGGCATGAAGACCTCCAAGCCTCACCTTAGAGATGGCCGTAGGGCTCATTGTCCCAGAAAGCAGCACAGTGAACAATAAGGAACCTAACCAAGTTCTCAGCCACCTACCGGATGGGAGTCCTTGCTGGTCTGGAGGTGGAGTTTGATGGACTGTCGCTAATACAAGCAGGTGCTTAACACAGATCCCACCACTCGGAAGCCCTCAATATCTGTGAAGCCATTCTGAGAAAAGCGTCATTTCTGACAATGAACCTAGGTCCCTAAATATGCACCACTGTGTGTGTCACCTTGGTATTTATTTAAGTAGAACATTTTCCTTGGCCATGTCAATTTTGATCTGGTTTATAAAATCATGGCGTCAGTTTCAACTTTGCAGCAAAGCATCTCCAAAGAAACATCTGATATGACTACAGTAGTGCTCGGCCCGATTCTTGTGGTTTGGGCCTCTTTTAATACTTCCCCCTCTTCCA
This sequence comes from Pedetes capensis, assembly GCA_007922755.1. Lineage (NCBI taxonomy): Eukaryota > Metazoa > Chordata > Mammalia > Rodentia > Pedetidae > Pedetes > Pedetes capensis. The sequence goes on from VMDO01012793.1 coordinate 23,919, forward strand.
GTATCCTGTCAATCTGTGATTCTCATTCATTGGGAGAACAAAATCAGCAGAGTCATCACAAGGAAAATGCTGGTTTATCTTTTATGTAAGAACCTTGTTGTTTGTTGTTGTTAGGTGCCGTCGAGTCGTATCCGACTCATAGCGACACTCATAGGGTTTTCAATGGTTGACAGTTTCGGGATTGCCTCGGGAGTGGATTGCCAGGCCCTGCTCCCATTTTTGGGGTGCTAAGAATTGAACTCAGGACCTCAGAGACTACAGAGCAGCGCTCTACCAACTGAGCTAAATCTCAGCCCATGTAAGAGCCTTAAATATGTTAAATGCAGTGCTGGGCAAAGCCATTTGGTGAGCATTTGTTATTTGATATATATGGTGCAATTTCTTCCAAAAGAGCTAATCGTATGCATTGATCTGCACATGGAACGTGGGAAGAATTGAAGAAAAAGCAGGAAATTGAGGAGGAAGTCTTGAGACATAAGAGAAAACATTCAGTGCATGATACTACTTGAAAATAGAAATAAATTACAAATACGTAGTGAAACATATAAACAAAAATTAAAGTTAAGGAGGCCTCAGGGTGGGGCTGGGCGTAGGGGTGGAACCACAGAAGAGGTGGCATCCGGAACTTCAGGGTCAGGTGTTTGCTCCCCAGTTGGACAACGGATATGGCACATCCTTGCTGCCTCCAGGTCCCTCAGGCATTCAGCCTCAGGTCAGTGACATAGCTCTGGACCCAGGCCTCACTGGAGTCAGCACTGACCTGCTGGCCTCTCTTGGTTTGGAAGCTGTGGAGAAGAGTGGCAGGATGAAACACCCCGAGGGACTCCTGTGGCCCTGCAGCCCTCTCTGCCCTGACATCTCAGGGCCATTCACATGCCCATACAACTTCCCCTTAACCTTGGGATTCACAGATCTCCCCCAAGTGTCTCATGGAGTCCCCAGAGAGCCAGCTTCCTGCTGTCACTTCTTTCCTGTCCTCCCACAGCCCAAGGGTAGATCCTTCAGGACTCTGCAGGCCCAGGTCCAGGCTTCCCCTGGGCTCCTGCACCTTGATGGGCCTCAGAGAGCAGAGGTCTCAGAGGGGCCTCACCCTAGACCTGCCAGCCTCCCTCCCCACGGTGAGCAGGAGGCCCTTACATGACTCCCAGCTTGGAGTACCAGCTCCTGGTCTCATAATGGTCATTCACGAATTTGCGTGGGATCTTTCAGGGGACAGAGAAGAAACAGCAGGCAGTTGGGGTGTCAGTGCCAACTGTGAGAGACAGGACAGAAAGATCCCAAATAATTGTTCAGAAGAAAAGGCTGACCAGCTGCTCCTTGCCCTTCCCGAGGGTAGGCAGGAAGATCTGCAAAGACACAGCTCTGTCGGAGTGGGAATGTGGGAGCAAAGCAACCCTTGGGAAGCTAGTGTGTCTTCTTTTCCTTGACATTTTTATTTCTGCATCTTTCTCTCCTTTGGTGTTTCTCATTCTCTGGCTGTTGTGGTTTTGTGGGACTCTACATCTCTCTACAGAAATTTAGTTTTCCAAATAAATTACTTCTTGCTCTAGCTATCCTTAGGGAGCTCCATCTGGAATTCATAGGAGAGCCAAGGCCACATGCTGGGAAGCAACTGGATCCAGATTCTACTTCTTGTCTCAGTGAGCCTCTATTTTCTTATTTATACAATGGGATTCTCTCCCCTTCTGTCTCCCAGAACAGGAGAACAGAAATGTCTCTTTAGGGAGAAGACTTCTCTGGAAAGTAGTCTGAAAACCCCTCTGGAGTTCCCTACTTGGAGGGCCTCAGGTACAGACACTGGCATTATGGTCCCAGCCATGGCCAGAGAGTGGGAACCTGAGAGCAAAAGATGGACTTATAGGAGGCAGAGCAGGTCTGGGAGAAGAGAGTCTCAGCGAAGAGCAGCACAACAAGGGCAGACACAGGGACTTCCATGAAGCCAGAGGCAGGGTGCTGAGTCCAGGTGGTGGCCAAACAGCGCTAGGATTTGAGACGCACAGCTGTTGCCTCCTTCTGGAGTCTAAAATATCACCTTCTTCATAGGCAGCCTCAGGCACTAGAAGATGAGAACCTAGAGGGGCCAAGGGGGAACTTTTACCCATGCTGTTGGTGTTGTGCTGTGTGTTTCATAGCCAGGGCAACTTTGCATCACCATAGGGCTTGGGCAGTTTGCACGAATGATTCAGTCACTTATGGGCTGGGGAAATGGTTTCTGCAGAGAGAGGAGGTGCGATGCTGTATCACCCTTAGCCCAAGTAGCTGGTGCTTTCTCACCAGAGCAGATCTGCAGATCCAGCATCTCTCTCGCAGAGTTGTACCTTCTGACATCTTCTCCAGCTAGTCCAACAGCTGCATGTGCCACATTTGACGAAGCTCCCGAGTCTTGAGAAGCACAGCCCAATCTGAGACCATGCCCTGAAGGAGACAGCAGAAGGAGGGAAGATTGGCTACAAGAGAGGCAAGATTGAGGCTGGCTTTTAGACATTGGCTCGTTCTCCAGAATTCAGCCCAGTCCCTGGGTTAGCTGGGCTAACTGGGCACTGATATAAATGATAGGACTTCAAGCATTATTACGCTTTGACCAGCAAGCACTCTGCCAAGGGACTGTCCCACAGATCAAAATACAAAAATTAAAACAATTGTATGTGCAGTGGTGTTTCTCACAGTTTATTTGTGAAAATTAAAAAGTGACCAATAGCTGAGGATCAGGGAGGAACACACCTGTAATCCCAGCAGCTTGAGAGGCAGAGGCAGGAGGATTGCAGGTTCAAGGCCAGAGACAGCCTGAATAACAGTGAGACCCTGTTTCAATTTAAAGGATAAAAAATAGGCTAGGGATGCAGCTCAGTGACAGAGTACTTGCAAAGTATGTGCAAGGCCCTTGATTTAGCCCCCAGTACTGCAAACAGAATAGTGACCTATAATTAAATAAATTATGGTACATTTACTCCTTGTAATAATAACTATCCCTTACAATTGAAAAAGTAAAGAAATTTTAAAAGGAAGCTATGTTCCTCAGAATTTCTAGGACATTGCCTGTTTCCATCTTTAAATCAAGGTGGAATCATCTTGGGCATTCCCTGGGGTTTTCTGGCAGCTCAATTATGTCATCAAGAACTCAGCTTCTTAAAACACTTCTCCTTCCCCAATTACTTTATTGGCTTTTTTTTTTCTTTGGGATTGTCGCCTCATGATCACAAGAGGACTATTGCTGCTCAGCCATCACATCTTCACAAAGTCCCGTCCATGGGCGTAGAGAAGTCTCATAGGAGTACAGACAGAGTAATGTTACTCAGGTTTTTTACTCAAGTCATTTTTTACATGAGTTAAAACACAAACTATAGATTATTCCCCCCAAAAAGTAAAAGCTAATTTTTAAAATATGTAAAATGTGGAAAAGAATAAGAGCTGATTTAATAGGTGGACGCTGAGTAGGCAGCAAGCCAGATGCAGGCTAGGGATGTAGGGACTTTCCTCTACAATCTTACTTTTCTTATTGTGGCATCTACAATTCTGAGGCATAGTCCTAGCAAATTGTTTTTCCTTGGAGGAAGGAAAAAGTCTATGACCCAAACCTAACCACTTTTAACATTTTGACTTATTTCCTTCAGTTGCAGTTTTGCTTTTTCTAGGCTTGTGACAATTCTATTTGCTTACTTGTTTTTTCCCTCTTCTTATTGTGTGTTGGGGGAGAAGGGGGATTGTTGCTGTCCTGCTATAGGTATAATTTGCTATTTTTCTTATCTGTGCTTAACATTAGAAGACTCTTCCAAATCATTCCAATATTTTTAAGAGCTGCCTAATTTACTCAACAGTGAGCCCATTGCATTAATATTATCTATCATGTATTATTGTAGCATGCGTGGACTGGTTTCCATTTTCAATGGTTACAGATAAACTATACCAAGCATCTATATAGATAAAACTTTCTTCATAAGTTAGGTTATTTCTACAGATATTTTCCTAGCTGTAGGACAGTGAAGGCTCCTGTTCTGTATTGTTGTTGTTGGGTCCTGTCAAGTCAAATCCAACTCATAGCAACCCTATGTATGTATAACAGAACAGAACAGTATCCAACACTGTAACATGCACACAACCTTTTTATGTTTGGGCCCAATGTTGCAGTCACTATGTTCCTTCTCATTTTAAGTTCATGCCACATCAACAAAAGAAGGTCCCAGGGGCTCCTGTGATTAAGGTCAACTCTACTTTGAGGAGGCAACTCTTCCCCAGTTATTTCTTGAATGTCTTCCAGCATGGGGGCTCATTTTCTAGCACTGTATTTGACAGTGCTTCTCTGCTATTCATGGGGTTTTCAATGACTAATTGTTTCAGGAGTGATCTGCTAGGTTCTTCTCCCAAGTCTGTCTTGGTCTAGAAGCTCAGCTAAAACCTATTCACCATGGGCTGGTATGTGAAATACTAGTTGCATAGCTTTCAACATCACAGCACACAAAAGCCCCCACAACACAACAAGCTGACAAACATGTGAGGGCCTAATCTACACAGACATCCCATATCTAATGCATGGAATGCATTCACGTGTATAACCCAATGTCAAATCTAATGATGGTGTATTAAAAGGGACTGTGACTGCTTGATGAATCAAACAATGATTCAACAGCTGAGCTCATTATTCTTTCTTTTTGCTTTGTTTTGAGACAGAGTCTTGCTATGTAGCCCTGGCTGTCCTTGAACTTGGATCCTCCTGCCTCAGCCTCCCAAGTGCTGTGATCATAGGCTTGCACCACTGTGATCATAGGCATGCCTGGTTGAGCTCATCATTCTTGTCCTGCTTATAATAGCCAGGGCACAGCTCCTGATATCCCCTCACTGGTAGATGTTTTGTCTTAGAAGCACTTCGATTTACATGACATCATGGTCCTTTCCACTCAGGGTATGGTTGAAGTGTGACTTGCACTGCCCAGGATGTGGTGGCATCACCATGTGTATCACTCTATGTGGTCAGACAAGCAGTGGCCCTGTCTCGGAGCTTGGTTCTGTGGGAGGAAGCATTAATCTACAGATCTCTCCATGTACTTGGGGCTGCAAAACTGACATCTCACCTCCTCTCACTGACAAAAACATTTCCATGCAGTCAGCCCCAACAAGTGAGCAATTGAGCTATTCTTGTACATCCTGAACTGCTGGGGACCAGACATACCTCAGAATGTGCAATTCACATTCCATAGACTAAAACATTCCCTCTGGTTGACCCCAGCCTCCAATTCCTCCTGGTCTAAGGTTCTCTGTAAGGTAAAGGAAACATGGCTTGAACCCCAGAAAGGTGCAGGGAGCATCTTGGCTTTGCCTGCACTCCTCTGCCTGCGTAATACCATACAGGTCTCCATGACTGCCTTTGTCAACCATTCCTTCACCACAACCATGAATCTCCTCTGGACCATGTGGCTCTCAATGCTTGAACTTTCTTCATTGTACAGTTGTTTCTCATGCTCTGGACACACATCTGAACCATCTCTCCTAATTCCTGTGGATTAAGATTCTCTGAGTAAAAGCAAAGATCTTCAGTGGGTTTCAACATGTCCTAGGCTGTTTTCTAAGGACTTTTCTCTATCCTAGTCTCTGAATTAGAAAGGCAAGGGAGGGCTAGAACCTCATTTTAGTTAGGAAAACTGAGGCTCAAGTCAGTCACTACCAAGATGCAAACTCTAAATCCAGTTGATTCCTAGGGTGAGCAAGTGGCAGACTCTTCTCATTCCTCCTGTGAAGCTCCACCTTTAGGGTGACTTACAGAAGATGATCTTTTGTTGGGAAGTTTCCCCAAAAGAGAGGGAATGAGGGCCAGCTGTTCCAATAGCTGTATTCCCTGAAGAGGGAGCTCAGGACCGGGGCAGAGATTTCAAACAAACATCCAAAGTAAAGAAGAAATGTCTGAGTTCTTTGACTTCTTTTTTGCCTAGCACTGAGGCACTGAGCAGTGACTTCTCTATGAACTTTTTGCTGGCTCCTTCAAAGGGTGAAAGCAACTGATTTGGCTTTTCTAGGGCTTGTGGATGCCTACTCCCTCTGTTAGAGCAGATACCCCTCTGCCTGCTGTCTCTCTTGTGTTTCTCCAGATCCACTGCCAATGCACTGATGATCATGGTGACACCAGCATCCAGGGTTCCTACCCTAGTGTCATGTCAGTCCCAGTGCTCCAGTCCACAGAGAGACAGAGCATGGGGAACAGACAATCCACAGAGCACGGATCGAGGAGCAAGGATGCATAGGTAAGACAGTGGGAGCCCTCCTGGGATAGCCCAACTTCCTGAGGCCCAGCAAGGGAGTGGGACACAGGGAGAGACCACAGAGGTACTTTCTGGCTGGTTCTGGAGCCTTCAGGAAACTAGAGGAGCTTCCCTAGGGCAGAAAGGATAGAGGCAAGAAAATGACAGCAGGACAGAGACTTCCCCATAAATCACTCATGGAATATGAGGGCAGGGGGAATATCCTTGAATGTATGGATTGGTTCTAAGCTTCCTGTGGGAAAGAAAAGAATAGAGAGGCCATGGAGGCCTGAGAAATTGTTTGCTAAATGCTTCTCTTTAACCCTTCTGCTGACTGAGTCAGTGCTCAATCACAGCAGCAGAACTACTGTTGTTGTTAGGTGCCATCAAGTCAGTATCTGACTCATAGCAACTCTACATACAACAGATGAAACACTATTGTGCTTCTCTGTTATTCATAGAGTTTTCAATGGCTGGTTATTTTTGGGGAGTGGGTTGCTGGGTCCTTCTCCCAAGCCTACAGCACCTGGTACTCCCAGGTGGTCTCCCATGTAAGTCCTAGCCAGGTCCAAGTCTGCTTAGTATCTGACAGTATCGGATGCCACAGTGGTACAGCTGTAGGCACAGAGCTACTGTTATTGTTGTTAGGTGCCATCGAGTTGGTATCTGACTCATAGCGAGTTGGTATCTGACCCTGCGTACAACAGGCAGAACACTGTTGTCAGTGCTTCTCTGCTGTTCATAGGGTTTTCAATGGTGGATTGACTTTTGGGAGTGGGTTGCTGGGTCCTTCTCCCACAGAACTACTAGGAGTTGTATATTTGCATAATGAAGGATTGATCTACACAATGGTGGGAGCTGGTCCATCAGTCTCTGTAAGGCTGTGGTCTTCACATGTGATGCTGGAGATTAAAGTCTCCAGGGCAGATGGTCAGGAGGGGAAGATAGAGATAAAGCTGGGTGAACAAGGAACAAGGTGAACAGGCCAAGCTGGGATGCAAGAGCATGAGCTGGTACCCCCAAGAATGGGCCGGAATCCATGTTGGTCTCTAACTGCCTAAACTTTGATGATGTGAGTGTTTGACAGAAAAAGATGTCACCCCCAGCATGGCTCAGGAGTCAGACAGGCTGAAGGAGTGTCCAGAGGAAGGTGGACCAGCTGCAGGCCCCAGTAAGCAGCAACTTGCGTGAGTCACAACAGCACTGTGTTGCCCCTGCTGCTTCACTTCCACCCTCCAGATCTTGTGCAAAATGTCTCTTGTGGCCCATAACTGGAAACAGGTGAGGAAGGGAATGCTGGGAAATGTAGTTCCACTTGGTCAAGTTGGCCCTCGAGAGCTGCCACAGACCCTTTCTGTAGGGTCTTCTCCAAAGCAGCCAACAGGCCTATGCCAACTCTAGTGAAGCCAGAGTTTACAACACCATTGACCTGGAACCAGGTCTCTGAGCACCCTGAAACTGCAAGGAAAGAGATACATCTGTTAGCAAATTGAGGAGCAGGAATCTGAGCAAAAGGGACTACTGTGATTGGTGTACATACAAACCTTCATTTGCATAAGCGGTTTCTGTGATTGGTACAAACTTCCCTTCTCTGGCTATATAAGAAGGCTATGTGTCTCCTAAATAGCTGAAGAAAAGGTGAAGCTGCAAGATCAGAGACGGGCAACAGCAGAAGCAACAGCAGCAGAAGGGCCATGATAGCTATCTCCCAAATGGCCACAGGGGTACAGATGAGTTTGATGGTTAATTTTAAGCATCACCTTGGCTGGGTCACAAGGTATCTGGATAATTGATTTTGTTTTTTCAGTACTGGCAGGGGTTGACCCAGTGCCTCGAAAATACTTTGCCAGTGCTCTACCACTGAGTGGCACTCCCAGCCCATTTTTATTTTTTATCTTGAGACTCACTAAGCTACGCAGGCTGCCTCTAGCCTTGACTTTGTGATCCTCTTGCCTCCATCTCCCAAGTCACTGGAATTACAGATACATGTTACCATACCTATTTTAAATATTATTCTTGGTATATTAGTTACTTTTATAGTAACTGTGATCAAAATACATGAAAGAACAATTTTAAGGAAGGAAAGATTTATTTTAGCTGACTCTTTCAGACAGTTGGGTCCATCATGGCAGGGAAGGCATGGTGGAGCAGCTCAGCTCATATCATCATGGGCCAGGGAGGAAAGAGTAAGGTAAGTAGCACCTGGAGATACTATAGCTCCTGTATTGGTCAGCTGTCGTGGCTGTAGCAGAAAAAAACAACCCAAACAAACTTATCAGACAAGAGATTTATTAAAAGTTCACAGTTAGAGAATTGGCTCATAATGGTGGCAGGGCAGGCATGATGGTGATGATGGCAGGGCCTGTGGTTTATGACCTCTTGGCATGGCAGACCAGGAATAGAGAGACATCTGAGCCTTGGGTCCCTAGGGGGCAAAACCTCCAAAGGCCTGTCTCCAGTGACATCCCTTCTGCAAAGGTAAGACCCGCCTCCCAAAGTCTTCATAACCTCTCAGGACAGCACCACCAGCTTGGGACAAAATTTAAAACACATGACCTTTGGGGGACCCTTTATACTCAAGCCAGGATGTTTCTAATGACCCACCCCCAGTGGCCTATTTCTCCCACCTAGAACCCACTTTCTAAAGTTTCTACAACCTCCCAAAATAGTGCTACCAGCTAGGGACCAAGAATTCAAACCACGAACCTGTGCAGAGCATTTCATATTCAATCTACAACAGCAAGTGTTCCCGTGAGGACATTTTTGGATGAGATTAACATGTAAATTAATAAAGTGAGTAAAACAGGAGGGTGGGGGGGAGGCATACAAGAGGGTAAGGGGGAACCTATATGAATAATGTACATCAAAGTGCATATATGTAAATGCCACAATGAAAAGCATGTCAGAATGAATCACATTAAGGTGTACATTAAAAATGTCCAATTAAAAAAAAGAAAATAAATAAAATAAAATAAAATAAAGTGAGTAAAACAGATTGCCCTTGCTAATGTGGATGAGTCTCATTCAATTAGTTAAAAGTTTGAATAGGATGAAAAGGTTTACCCTCCTACCTGTAATGGGGAACTCTTCCTGCCTGATTATCTTCAAACAAGGACACCAGTTTTTCTCATCCCTTTGGACTCACATGGGACTATGCTATTAGCTCCCCTAGGTCTCCAGCTTGCCCACTCACCTTGAAGATCTTGGGACTTGTCAGCCTTCCTGATCACATGAGCCAGTTCCCCAACTTTATATTACTAAGGGTTCTCCAGGTGGTTCCCTGAAGAAAACTGACTAATATAATGGTTTTTCAAATAAAAGATCCTTGGCCCATTGAATATTCACATGAAAAGAATAATTGTTTTGAGATAAGGTTTCACTGTGTAGCCCAGGCTGGTCACGAACTTATGATCCTCTTGCTTCAGCCTCCTGAGTGCTAAGACTAAAGGTATGTGCCACCATGCCAGCTCTATGAGATCTCTTTTGTTGTTGTTGTTGTTGTTGTTGTTTTTCTTGTTTTTTTGAAATAGGGCTTCACAATATAGCCCAGGCTGACCTGAAACTTGTAATTGTTCTGCCTCAGTCTCCAGAGTGCTGGGATTATAGGTGTGCACCATCATGTTTGGCTACAGAATGTGTGTGTGTGTGTGTGTGTGTGTGTGTGTGTGTGTGTGTGTGTGTGTTTAGAGGCGGGGGAGAGAGAGAAAATCTTGCTATGTAACCAAGACTAGCCTGAACTCTACATCTTCCTGCCTCCATTTCCCAAGTGCATGTCTGGCTAAAAAATAAACCTTAAATCTTTGTTCACAGCAAATATAAAAATCAACCAGTTGGGCCCAGTGGCAGATGGCTGTATTTCCATCTACTCAGGGAGCTGAGGCAGATCACTGGAGCCTAGGAGTTCAACACCAGCCTGGGTGAGATAACGAGACCCCATCTCCAAAGGAAAAGAGAACTGTGGAAGTCTATCAAAGCATTCCATTCTATTAAAGGAGGCCGTGACCACTCACTTCAGAAATATCTGTCATGTGAAGAAGAAACTGCTCAGCGTGATTTCTGGGTAAGGCCAATTCCTAGTAACCCATCTGGAAACATAATTTCTTCATAAACACCCCAATCAAATGAGCCAATGACTCACTCTTGCATGTACCCTAAGCCTCTCATACCCATCAGCTACCCTGGGTTGTATAATTCACATGATACTGGGCTACTTAAAATTTCTTGCTTAGTCATTTGCAAATTCTATGTTTCTAAGGTCCTCTGCTACGTATAAAAAAGAAGGGAGACAGATCAGATCCTAGACGAAGACCACCAGTTGGGAGATCCCAAATTCCATCTCAGCTCTACCCCCATTCCTCTGCCTGCCCAGCATCATGAAGATCCTCACAGCTGCCCTCTTTGTCCTCCTCTGCCCCATGGCCCTCTGTTCCTGTGAAAAAGGTGAGTCTATCGTCCATTTTCCTTTGATGGTTGCTCCCTGGCCAGAAGTCAGACCACATCTTCCAACCTCTGTGGCCTGAGAGTCCCCAAATGAAACTAGAGAACCTCAAAAGAGGTCTCACAATGACACAGTGGTTTTCTTTGACAGGGTTTAACAGCCATCTACTGATCTAGGCTGCAGGATAGAAGTTGGGAGAGGTTTGCTCTTACTTTTTAGCTGAGATCATTGAAGTCTAATTTGCTGGGTTATTAACATGAAGTAGAAGGTAGGTCTATTGAGTTCTCATCAGTGCTGGTGAATTTTAGAATTACCTGAGCAATCCCTAAGAATTCAACCCTTTGGGTGACTTACAAATGTCCCTACTTTTCTCAGGTATCTTTTGATTTAATGGACTGGAAAAAGAAATTTCCCTAAAGAGAGTTAGGAGAAGAGGGTAGACTATCCAGAGAGCTTGGCTGTCTGTGGAGCGTAAGATTAAGACCAAAATGGAGAGACAAAACCAAGACAAGTCTAAGGAAATGAATGAGAAACAAACACACAAAAAGACCACATTACTTCTGGTTTTCTCTTCCTGGGAGCCTCAACTTTGAGCACTGCTATCCCCCATGTCTTCCTGACCCTGCCCAGCTTGCCTGTTCTGAGCAACCCCTGTTGTCTGTGTTCCCTCAGGTCGGAATTATACACCACCCACCTGCTGCTTCTCCTTTGTCTCCCAGAGAATTGAAAAACCTGTTGCATATTATAAAACCAGCAGCGAGTGCCCCAGAAATGGTATCATGTAAGTACCAGTCCTTTTGCCTGCCCCTGGGGAGACACAGGACAGGTGAAGGGCGGGGGGAGCTGCTGAAGAAGTGGATCAAGGAGCAGTTTACAAGCACAGCAGTTGGTGGGTTAAGAGCTCTTTGGGAGCCTGTAGTGCATGCAGGATAAAGAGGGAGGCTGCCAGGCTGTTTCTTGACATGGGCCAGGCTTGCAGGGAGCCAGAGGATAGAAAGGAGAGGAAGACACAGAAGAAAGGAAGAGGGCTGAGGGAATCTCCATAAAGCATTCAGAGAAGGCCTGGGGGACTCTGAGATTTGAGGATGATTTCTTTGGAAAGTGGACCAGCCCCTAAGCTGCCACAAGAATGAAGATGAAGAAGCCAGCGGTGGCCAAGAATGTCCTTCCTCATTATCTGTGTACTTCTGCCCTCTCCATAGCTTTCTCACCAAAAAGTGCCGTCATGTCTGTGCCAATCCCATGGATGCCTGGGTCCAGGAATATATCAAGGAGCTGGAGACAAATCCTTGAGTGGTCCAGCAGGAACTAGTTAGTGGTGTGGGCAGATGGGCAAACGGGGGAACAACCCTACAGCCCCAGAAGTCCCCTATCCTGTGTATCCCTGCCCCTCCACCAGCCATACTCTGAAATCTTTCTTAACTTTTAGTTAAGCCCCTTAGACATTGTAAATCATTTTACCCACTCGATGATTTCTCGAAGAAGTCACATGACACCCTCTAATTCCTAGCCCCCTTCCCAGTCAGTCATTCAGTGCTAGGTCCGCAGTTAGGGTGATGGTGAAAGATTGTGCTCTTCTCTCTGGGTAATCGTTGGACCAAATCCATCAGTGATGCTTACTGAGCTTTTCTGAGCCCTTTCCTCTGTTCAAAAAAATGTCAGAATAATAAAAGTTCTTTTTATTTTCTGAAGTAAACCTTGGACTTCTGATTATTCTTTTGTTATTGTCTTCCTGACAAATCATGTTCATTGGCTAGAAGGAACAAGAAAGAATGGTAGGCATCCAAGCAGGAGAGAAAGGCAAAAGAAAAAGGATGCATGTCCATCCAATGACATTAGGCTTTATTTATTTATTTATTTATTTTTGCGGTACTGGGGGTTGAACCCAGGGCCTTGCGCCTGCATGGTCTGCAAGTGCTGGACCACTGAGCTGCACCTCAGCCCATTTTTTTTTTTTTTTACTTTTTGAGACAGGGTCTCACTAAGTTACGCAGACTGCCTCTGGTCTCGAACTTGCAATCCTCCTGCCTCCGCCTCCTGAGCCGCTGGGATTACAGGCATGCGCCACCACGCCTGGCCAACATTAGGCTTTATTATGACACATTCCCCATAGACAGAAAAAGAAACAAAGTATGAAAAATGCAAATTTATTCATACCAGGGAAATCCACCACTTGAATAAACATCAAATCAAGGCATACTATCATGGATAGTTGTGCATTTTCATGAATTAAGCTTTCTTGAGAGTAAAGACTAACAGTTTTTGAGGACTTATTCCCATTGCTGATACTGAGATTTATATACACTGTCTAGTCCTCAAAATATCATTACAGTGTATAAATTCTGATTATCTTCATTGACATATGAGGAAATAGTTATAGAGAGTTTAAGAAACTTGCCCAAGGTTAGACAGATGGTAATGTTGGGATAAAATCTACAGACCAGAGCAGGTCCTACAGTCTTAATCACTAAGAATGTATCTTTCCATGTACCCATATTCTACATGAAGCAGATTTAGCAGGAATACATAGTTCCCTGATAGACAGCCTACTCCAGGCAAGACCCATCTTCGATGGGGCAATGGCAAGGTGGCTTGGCCCCCCCTATCTCCTAGCACATCATGCAACTCAGAAAACCCACCTTCCTTGACAAGCCAGTGTGACTGTGTCTCCACCCAGCCACTGTTTTCCAATCACCTTCTTAGCTGATTGCTGAGAAAATGACAGACCTTGAGATGTCAAGTTAGAAAGAGGGATGGAGGGACAACCATGGACCTAGAAATTTCCCTACTGTTTTTGTTGTTAGGTGCCGTCAAGTTGGTATCTGACTTATAGGGACCCTCATAGGGTTTTCCATGCCTGACTGTTTTGGGATTGCCTTGGGAGTGGATTGCCATGTCCTTCTCCCATTTTTGCAGTGCTGGGAATTGAACTCAGGACCTCAGAGACTGCAGCGCAGAGCTCTACCAACTGAGCTAAATCCCAGCCCCTTCCCTACTGTACATCCTTAATTCTTCTTTCTTTCTCCATAAATTCCAAAAAAAGGCCAACTGGTCCTACCAACCCTAGAGTTGATAGATGAGGGAACAGAATTTCAGAGAATTTAGGTAGCTTCCTCATGGCTGTATAATTAGCAGTGTTGGATTTAAACTTGGCTCTGTGTTCCATGTTCTTTTCCATCAGATTCTTGCCTCTCATGGTAGTGCTCCACCTGGAACAGATTTAACCCGACATTCCCTATTCCATGATGTGGGCATTCTGGCTCCAGTTAACCAGACCATTTTCTTGCATGGGCAATGGCAAGATGATTCATGTCCCTCTACCTATTACCACATCTTCACTTTCCTCTTGCTTATCATGCTAAATGTTAGAGTGTAGGCAATACATCTCTGCCACCTCTCTCCCTTCCTTTTAGCCCTAATCCAGCTATGCCTTGGGCACATCAACAAATACATTGCCTACGAAAAATGTAACCAAATAATGAGAAGACTTTCTCCTTTTTTGATGGCACCTCCAATCTTTACAAACTCTTGGAGTTCTCTCATTTGCTTGTGTGTGTGTGTGTGTGTGTGTGTGTGTGTGTGTGTGTGTGTCTTTTGAGTGTGTATGTGGGGTGCACTGGGGATTAAACTCAGGGCCTTGCACTCGGCAAGCACTGTAACTTTAAGCTGTATCCTCAGCCCTTTTTATTTTTATTTTGAGACAAAGTCTCCCTAAATTGCACAGACTGCCTCTGCCCTCAAACTTGTGATCCTCCTGCCCTATCCTATGATAATTATTTGCTGCTGGGCACCATGGTACATGCTGGTAATCCAAGCTACTTGCCATCCTCCTGTCTCAGTCTCACAAGTGTTGGGATTACAGGTGTGTGCCACCAAACCTGGCTCATTTTGTGTTGTTTTCTTTCATAACTAGTAAGACAGACCAGAGGACCCACCTCTTCTTGGGGTGCTGGCTGTGCAGTATTGTTAATACACTGTTAAAATCAATATTAGCATTAATAATAAAGATTTTTCATTCTTGTTATAAGTGCTTCTTCTGCTGCTTATTTTCTTGCAAAGAAGCACAGATATTGGGGGATGGGTCGATTTGACTCCCTAGCTGGCAGCTTTAAGACTCTCCCTTGCTACACTTGTTGCTTTGAGTAAAGAAATCTCAGTCAGGCAGCCAACTGAACTATCCTTATACCAGCATCAATGGTTTTGAACACTTCACAGATGCCTTAAGGAAGCCACATGACGATTACTGCTGTAGCACAACTCCAGCTCTTGAACATGAGCCTCCAGACATAGCTATTTGAAACAGTTTGCAGTTTTCACTGGACTTTTTGCTATCACAAGCTTCAGTGAACCCTAGGTGGCCCTGTGACCCACTCAGGCTAAAGGGGGAGCACTTCCCCTGGTGGTCCAACAGAGAGACTGCTGTGATTGGTGCAAAAGGGACTGTTGTGATTGGGCAAAAGGGACTACTGTGATTGGTGTACACACAAACCTTCATCTGCATAAGAGGTTTCTGTAATTGGTGCAAACTCCTCTTCTCTGGCTATATAAGAAGGCCATGTGTCTCACTGGGTGGCTGGGAGACATCTTCCTGTGTTTTCCCCTAGTGTTGCAACCGTAGGCCTAATCGAAGGATTCTCTTTAGTGGTCTTTGCCTTACCTTTAGTAGTGTGTGGTGAGCTGATAACACGAAGAAAGATATACAGAAACAGCAGAACAGTGGTGAGGGTAGCAGCAAGGGACAACAGAGACAGAGGAGAGGCAGTGACAGAGACAGTATAGCAGCCAGAACACTGAGCTGCAAAAGCAATAAAGAAGCTGACCTCTAACTAGCTGAAGAAGAGATGAAGCTGCAAGAACAGAGACTGGCAACAGCAGAAGCAACAGCAGCAGAAGGGCCATGATAGCTATCTCCCAAATGGCAGCAACAATGACAGCAGCCATAAAAAATAAGAGGCAGCTGAACAGTTAGAGAGAACAAGCAGGGCAGGAAGAATAGGGATGGTGAAAGAGAGAGAAAAAGTTGTAAAAAGCCAGAAAAGGGAAACTGTGGGTCCTTGTTGCTGGAAGAGTTCCAGACAGCTATTGAGTCTTTAGGACCAAGAGTCTCAGATGCCGTAGGCCAGAGACCGTTGACCATTGTCTAGGACTGAGAATCCCAATACATAGACTTGCCTGGAAGCTGCAACACCAGTTGCTGTCAAGGGCTGAGAAATCTGGAGACCTAGTCCCCACCCACACCCCAGAAGCTGCAATGCCAGCTGCTGTTGAGAGCTGAAGAATCCCAACTTCCTCCACCTACCTGAGGATTATAGCACTTATGGGCTAAAGAGTCTCAACCTCCTGGGCCTACCTAGGCAGTGCAACGCTGGAAGGCCTGAGAAATCTCAACCTCTTTGGTCTAATAAGAGCTGTAACACTAGAAGCCTCCACTTGCTGAGCTGCTCCTGCTTGTTTCCTGTCACTATTTACTGCCATCAAATACTCAGGACCACAGACCCTGGCAAAGACCAGCACTTGAAGAGTTTTTCTTTTCCTACCCACAATTTCTATCCAGGTAGGGCAAAAGCACCCCAGGTAACTTATTGGTGACACTAGGGGGTTGAGGTTGGGGGCTCGCACATAGTAGGCAAGGGCTCTACCACTAAGCTGCACCCCCAGCCCGATTTTTATTTTTTATTTTGAGACAGGTTTTTGGTAAGTTGGCTGGCTGCTGCTGACTGCCAACTCACAATCCTATTGCCTCAGTGCTGGGATTATAGGCATGTGTCACAACACCTGGCTCATTTTATGAATTCTTTTTTTTGTTTGTTTGTTTTCTTTGTTTGTTTGTTTGTTTAAGACAGGGTCCCACTTTGTAACTCACACTGGCCTGGAACTCACTACGTACCACAGGCTGGCCTCAAACTCATGTTGATCCTCCTGCCTCAGCCTCCCAAATGCTGGGATTACAAAAGTGCACCACCACACACAGCTTCATTTTGTGAATTCTTATGTGGTTTATTCATGGAGCAAATGAGAAATTTTGTGTTATGGGCTAATTGTTTCTTGAATATCAATTATGTTTGGATATGGTGCTATGTGCTAATTATTTCTTCATATATCAAGTACATTTGAATAAAATTGCATTTTCTAAGCATTATGGTAGAATTTATTATTCATCCATACAACAAAATACTACTCAGCAACAAAAAGGAGTCAACTGTGGATACATGTCACAATGTGGCTAACTCTCAAAATCATAATGATGAATGAATCCAGACTGAAAATCATCTATGTACTATATTATTTCATTTACATAATATTGTAGAAAATGTGAAAGTATAGAGACAGAAATCAGATCAGCTGTTGCCAAGGACTGAGAATTTTTTTTTTGTCTTTAATTTTCCTAAAAATTCTATAAAAAAAATTCTAAAAAAAAAAAATTCTATAAAAAGGCGGGGAGTGTGGCTTAGTGGTAGAGCACTTGCCTAGCATTCAATCCCCTATTTCAATCTTCCTATTTCAATCCACAGTGCTGTGCTGCAAAACAAAACAAAACCAAAAAAATTCTATAAAAAGCATGTACCATTTTGTCCAAAATTATTTTTAAATTACATGTAAGAATTTTACAATGAAATGAAATTGCCAGATGTGGTAGCACACGCATATAATCCCAACGACTTGGGAGATGGAGGCAAAAGGATCAATAGCTCAAGGCCAGAGGCAGCCTACATGACTTAGTAGGACCCTTTCTCAAGATAAAAAAAATAAAAACAGGCCTGGGGGTGAACTCAGTGGTAGAGTTGCATGAGACCTTGGTTTCAGCCCCCTAATATCTCAAAAAAAAAAAAAAAAAAAAAGGAAGAAGAAGAAAAGAAAAAGAAAAAAGTGAAATCATTCACAATATGTCAAAACATGGGCTTTGAAAATGGTTTTTGTATAATCCTAGCTGGAGAAAAGGCATGCAGAGAAAAAAAAGATGAAATGACATCTAAAAACAGGACAAGGACATGGCAATCCACTCCCAAGCAATCCTGAAACAATCAGCCGCTGAAAACCCTATGGCAGTCGCCTATGAGTTGGACCTGCCTCCATGGCACCTAACAACAGCAACATCTAAAAATGTCATGGTGGGATCACCGGAGATTTTGACTTAAAGTCATTCATACCTGGGCACTTGACTGCTTTGAAACTTGTTGAATTTGGTACTGCATGCATTTTGCCTGATCCTTGTTTGTTTGGCACTCGATATGCAAACTAGAACTTGTTTCCTGGTGTCTCGCTGGTGTTAGTTTCCTGGTGACTCGCTACCTTTTCCTTATGGGGAAAATTGTGTTTGATACTTGTCAGTTTTGATACTCATTGCACCTCCTGGAACCAAGTTACCCTTGTACTTTGTTTTGGTCAAGTATTTTCTGAATTTCTCCATAATTACTTTTTTTTAATAGTGAGCGACAGTGAAAGCATTTGTTTTGTCTTGTTTTGTTCTAAGAAGAAAGTGTCAAAAGTACTGCTTGCTTACCTCAGAGAAGACCCTCATCTCATTCATGGCTGCATCTCTAGTGCTTATAGTACGTCCTCAATCAATACTTACCACCCTGAATAACCATGAGTTCCACATATATGGATACAACTAACCACAAATGGAAATTTTTTTTTAAATTGCATCCTCATTGAACATGTACAGACTTTTTCTTGTCATTATTCCCTAAACAATATAATACAAAAGCCATTTATATAGTATTTATAATACTAGGTATTGTAAGTCATCTAGAGATGATTTAAATTATTCAGGAGGATGTGCATGGGTTATATGCAATTACTGTGCCATTTTATATAATGGTCCTGAGGATCCTCAGATTTTGGTATTCATGGGGTCCTGGAACCAAACCCCCATAGAAACTGAAGAACAATTGCATTTACAAAATAAATAAATGAGTAAATAGGCAAATTAATAAATAAATACAGCACATTAACTGAAAAATGGAAGGATAAAGCAGGACATTTTGTCTCCAATTTTTATTTGTTCCTTCTCTGTCCATTACAAGCTAAAAATGGCATAATACCCACGGATAAGAATTTGAAGCTCAAGAAGGGTGGCATTTCAGTCCCTTGGCATGGATGAAGTCTTGTCTAGCCTCTGAGACAATATGTGGTAAAAATTGAGAAAGTTTCTGAATTCTTGGAAGGCAGACAAGTTGTGAAATATTGAAGACAAACAGATGACAAACAGCTTTCCACAAATTGAGGGAGAAAAAAGACGGCTTCCATGAACTTCCAAGCAATCAACCACCTCTACTCTAGGCAAGGTCCTGTAGCTTTGCAATTCTTATGAAAAACCCCTTTGTTTAGCAATTTAAAAAGAAGGTGGTCACTGCAAGTCAGCATGAGTGCAGTTAGGGAGATGCAAGTTGGACGTACCCTGCTTCCTTCTCTGACACCAAGTGGCATGTGAAGAAGTGTAGGGTGGAAAACGGTTGCAGATAAAGGATCTAATCTTCCTCCTTTAACAGAAGTACCCTGAGATAAGCTGGGGAAATAGTAAAATTCCGTCTGCTGCGAGCCTGCACCATTGCTATATGTGCCAGTGTGCAAAAACAAAAACAACCTTCTAGAAAAAAATATTTTTGAGCTTTAATCGTCCCATGACCCCTCTCCTATGCCAGCACTTGTCCTTTGAATAGAGTAAGTAGGGTTTGTCAAGCAAGGCTGCAGCCCTGGGAGGATGTGCATGTTGATCACCAAAGTATAGAAGGAGCATCTCTCCTAAAGCATCCCCACAGTGCACCCAGGGCCCCTAGCCAGAAAGTGCCTTTCTGTGGGATGACTTAAGGTGCACTTGGGGACTGCTGTTAAGTTTTTCCTCCATAGGCCCAGCTTTGTGCCTGCACAATTTGTCAGTGGGTGGGTATTTTCCCACTCACTCCAACAATTAATAAAAGAGGAAGGAAGAAATGAGTAAGTGGATAGATGATCTGCAGGTGGCTCTAGGATTTCACCAGTAAGTCATCACATAGGGGCAAATTGGGATTATACTGAGAGTTTTGGGTTACTTTTTGCTATATGGAAGTGAAAAAGTCTGTACTATTTGAGAAAAGCAGTGCAAACAAAACTTGTCTTTATGATTTTCTTTTGCTATTATTTTATTTCATTATTTATAGGAGTGGGTAACTGCTTTTTCTGATTTTTGGATAGACTCTTAGTAACTTGCCAGGAATTTGGCTTCAAAGGTCTCTTTACAAAGAGAAAGAACAACACGTGGGCTCATGTTGAAAATAAATGAGGTTGTCACTTCAAGGCAACAGATGTTGTTGTCGTGTACCGTCGAGTCAGTGTCCTACTCATAGTGACCCTGTGTACAACAGGTGGGACACTATTGTCAGTGCTTCTCTGCTGTTCATAGGGTTTCCAATGGCAGATTAATTTTTGGGAGTGGATTGCCGGGTCCGTTTCCCAAGCCTACAGCACTTGGTGTTCCCAGGCGATCTGCCATCCAAGTACTAACCAGGCCCAACCCTGCTTAGCTTCTGAGATCTGGTGGAATCAGATGCCACAGGACTATGGCTGCAGGCAAGGCAACAGATAGAACTCCTAAATTCACCTCTCCTCCTAACCATAGCCTGCAGCTGTAGCTCTGTGGCATCCAATCCCGTCAGATCTCGGAAGCTAAGCAGGGTCAGACCTGGTTAGTACCTGGATGGGAGAACGCCTGGGAACACCACAAGCTGTAGGCTTGGGAGAAGGACCTGGCAACCCCCTCCCAAAAATCAATCTGCCATTGAAAACCCTATGAACAGCAGAGAAGCACTGACAATAGTGTTTCCCCTGTTGTACAGAGGGTCGCTATGAGTTGGATACTGACTCGATGGCACCTAACAACAACAACAACAACCTAACCATACCCTATAAAAATAATAATGAAGTAGAACTAAAGGCAAGGAGTACATGAAGAAGGAAAGAACTGCCCTCTGGAGTTTCCATCAAATTTCTAGCAGATGGAAGATGAATGGAGTGCTCTGAACAACAGATCAAATGTGGCAAAGGGGGTCCGGGCTCAGAGTGTGCACAGGATGAGGCAGCAGTGGAGTTTCTGGGTTTCTGGGGGCAGGTGAGCAAAGCAGGAGTGGAAAGTGGGTCAGAGCATAATCAGCCTGTGAGCAACTGTGTATAGGCAGGTGCCCGTGTCTACCTATTCCCATCATGGGCATAGGGAGCTGTCCAAGTCAAAACTGTACCAAAGTTTAACAGGCAAGGAAGGCTACACAAGTGTAGAAATGCATATATTCTACCCCCTTCCACCTTTCCAAATGCTATATACGGAGCATTCTAAGTTCTCAGTAAATGTCTGCTGGATGTCTGGATGAATGAGAGTGTATGAATAGGTGATTTGCTAAATCAGTCAATGGGCAGTGAGAATGCATCCTTGTACTTCTGCAACATCACCACAGATGACCTGTGAACAAATGGATGCTCTCTTTGGACCTTTCACTGATGTTGACCTTATAGAAATGGTTCAATCTAAATTACATGAATGAAGCAATGATTGGTGTATTCTCCTTGACCTTTTTAATGTAATTTTTCTCAATTATATTAAGAAAGGGGAGCTGATTTCCCTATATTTTTTTAATTGAAATGTTGTTAATCTATAAAGAAACTTTGGATCAAAATATTGAAGTCAACAAAAAGTAACTTTGAAATTATATTGGTAAATAATGGACTCAGGTGGCCCAGCAAGATTTGCCCCGAGTCTACACCTCTGAGAAGCTTCTGATGATCGCCAAGGAGACCTGTACCAGGAGGGTCATCAAATGTGATTTGGGATTGAAAGGAATTGGAAACAACCATGGAGAATGTAGAAGTATATATAGCTGATAAAAAGTAGGCAGCAATTAAAAATCAATGAGCTGCATTAAAATCTAACCACAGGATAGATTCCTAGAATATAATGTTGAGTGTTTTGGAGGAGAGCAAACAGATTGGGATTTATCACGCATCATCTGTGTATACTAAAATCCCACATGGAAAGTATTACTTAGTGTTCAAGAATGCACATGGATCTAAAAAACATCAAAAGAAGGTGGGCTATAAGGTACACATTCAGCATGGGTGTGCCCTTGGGAGGAGGAAAGCAATAAAATTCACTAGTGACAAGAACTAAACAAATGATGGCGAGAGGCCCAGAAGCAAGGGGCAAGATTAATTTGAGATTAAATACTGCATACCTGATGTTTAAGGAGGCAAGGAAGAAAGGAAAGAGGGCAGGTACAAGGGATAAATATGTATGTCTACTTTTCTTGGCAGCATACTGACTTGAGCTGCTTTGACATCTCCAAGAACAGTGCTGGCCACAGAGCACCTCTTTCCCAGAATCTAAACATTGACATTGTAGGCATCAGTGAGCTAAAATGGATTGGCATGGGCCATTTTGAATCATATAATCATATGATCTACTATGCTGGGAATGACAGATTAAAGAGAAATGTGTTTGCATTCATCATCAAAAAAAAGACATCTCAAGATTTGTCTGAAGTACAATGCTGTCAGTGACAGAATAATATCCATATGCCTACAAGGAAATCCAGTTAATATGACTATTATTCAAATTTATGCACCCACCACTAAGGCTACAAATGAAGATAGGGAAGATTTTTACCAGCTTTTGCAATCTGAAATAGATTGAACATGCAACCAGGATTGCAGAAATTGCAAAGAAGAAGCCTCAGTAGTTGGAAAATATGGTGTTGGTGACAGAAATGATGCTGGGGATTTTTCAAAAAGTGTCAGAGATGGGGTTAAGAGCATGGCCCAAGGGTACAGTGCTTACCTAGCATTTCTGAGGCCCTGGGCTCCATGCCCAGCACTGCAGAAAACAAACAAACAAAAAGCATCTATTAAAAAAGGTCAAAGATTTTATTTAAATCATTAGCAAGATAAACAGTAAGATGTTAGAAATAGTGGAGAAAAAAATTCAGATAGACCTTGCATGTAGAAAATCCAAAGGATTCTGCTAAAAAACTTACTAATAAGTGGATTCAGCATGGTTGCAAGATCCAAGATGACTCAACACAAAACAAAGCTCTTGCTCGATAAAGAACAAAAGAGAATTTATTCCAAGTTAAATACAAGTGACCATGGCTCAGGAACAGAGATTCAGGTGACCCTGAATGACGAGTTCCACTGTGGAAGAAGTTAATATGAACTTTTATAGAACAAAAGAAAGTCATAAATCAATGTATTTACCAAGTACATTGGTGGGGACATCGGGTAAGCAGGTTACAGTAAAGCAAGGAAACGTCCTCTATAGTTTTAGATGTTATAACACTCTTAGCTCTAGAACTGGTGGAAGCTAGAGGACTTCTAAGAAATACATTCCAAAAGTTTTACCTAATAGTCACAAAGATGTTAGGTCAGATACAGAGGTTTGTAATAAATGGTTATTAAGGAGACTAAAGATAGTCCCAGATAATTTTGGTTCTTGATCTGCAACATCCTTTCTCTCCCCAGTTGATCAGTCTGGAGAATCTTCAACATAGATGTGGTTTTTTCAGAGAACTTCAGTTCACAGTTCCACCTGTTGGCTAAGCATTGCATTTTGTGCAGGCAGAGGCCAAATGTCCTTTTATGCCTCACAGCCTTAGGAAGGCTGATTCCTAGGATCTGATAAAGATGAGGCTGAGTAGATAGGAAAGTAGTCTTCAGGAGAGAAAAATAGTTTTTAAAGCCATTAAGGAAGAAGTTCCTGGGTCAAATCAATGTTCTCAGCCCTCATGACCTGAGTCTAGTTTTCCTCTTTTTCTGCCCTCTGCATCTGACATAACATTTACAGGTGACCTATAATAGGATTATACTTAAAGCTAAAATAATCAAGAGCACAGTATGGCTTATAGTCGCAAAGGTAGCAGATGAGGCAAATACAGTAGATACCTTAACCCATCAAAAAAAAAAATACTTGCCTGTGTCATTATACTTTCTTTCTTTCTTTTTTTTTTTTTTTTTTTTTTTTGCGGTACTGGGGGTTGAAACCAGGGTCTCGAGCTTGCATGCTTTGCAAGTGCTGGACCACTGAGCTGCAGTCCCTAGAATTATAGAGAACTCAAAATCCCTTAACAACATTTCTACTAATTCTCACGCTTTTAGAACATAGTTCTTAAACACTTTTACACGTAGATCTTTTAAAATTTATTAGAGATATTTGGAATTTCCCTTGGTATGTTTTCCTAAATGACAAGAACAATACTGACCTTGATTTCTTCCTTTTGGTACTTGAGGGTCGAACCCAGGGCCTTCCACATACTTTGCAAATGCCCTGCCACTGGGGTGTACCTCCCAGCTCATTTTCTGACACTGTATTTGATAGTGCTTCTCTCTTATTTACAAGTTTTCAATAGCTAATTGTTTCGGGTGTGGGCTGCCAGGTCCTTCTCCCTAGTCTTTCGTAGTCTAGAAGCTCAGCTGGAGCCTGTCCACCATGGGTGCCCCTGTGCTAGTATCTTAAATATTAGTAGCATAGCTTTCAGCATCACAGCAACACACAAGCATTCACACCAGGACAAGCTGACAGACATGTGGCAGAGTAAATGTATAATATCTAACAATTCTGAGATCTATTGAATATTTCAGATAGATTGGCCAGAGGAGGTTAAAAATCTTCTTTGTTTCTACAATATACTATAGTCATGTATTACTGCAAATGCATAGTGAATATCTGTGTAAATATTTGCTATTTTGGTTTTTGCTAATTTGATATGTTTTATTTTATGGTTAGCAAAGAAGGAAGTTTGATTTTTCTGGGGTTTTCTGTTTGTTTGTTTTGGTTTGGTTTGTACTAGGGATTGGATCCAGATTTTCATGCATGCCAGATGAGTGCTCTACCACTGAGCAACCCTCCTTGCACCCCCTTTTTATTTTTTATTTTGAGACAGGGTCTCGCTAAGTTGTGCAGATTTCCTCTGACCTCAACCTCATGATCCTCCTGCCTCAGCCTCCAAAATCACTGGGATTACAGTTGTGTGCCACCACACCCAGCTAAATTTTGGGCTTTGGAAGTGGCATCTCATCTTCAGATCTCAGCTGCTGAATAACTAGGTAACTCTGACAAGTTCCTTAACCTTACTAAGCCTTGTCAAGTTTATGTTCCTAATAAAACAGTATCATCAACCTCTTAAGAGTATGGAGGAGAATTAGATAATATATAGAAAACATCTACCAAATGTGGAAGAAAGCAAAACTCAACTTCCTTCCTCTTAGGCTCTCAACTGGGCCAAGAATTAGATTGACATGAGAGAGATTAATGGGAAAATATGCACGTTTATTTGACACAAGTGTTGTATGGTACAGGAACCTTCCTAAAGAAATAAAGACCTGAAGAGGCAGTTAGAGAGGCTCACTTACAGGCTGAATTGGACAAAGAATAAGGGGCTTGGGTTAAGGTACTTAATTGTGTACAAAAGTGAGTGGGAAGATAAGGGTTGGCTTAACAAAATTGGTTTGCACAGATTTCCCTCAGCTTCAGCTTCCAGTCTTTGCTAAAAAGAAAATTATCTTACTTTTGGTACAGAGGAGGACATCTTTCACATAGGAATTTCATCTCCTTAAGAACCAGAATGGTCAGAGGGATCTTCTTGTACCTGGTGTTTATTTTATGTGACTTTTGCTCAAAATAATCAATATGCCAGAGCAGCATATCTTGGGGCTGCATGTTCTTACCTCTTTTGCAACTAAAGATCCTTATTTTCTCCCCTACAAGAAAAGGATAAAGGGTTTGGTCAAGCAAGAGTGAAGTTCCTGCTAGGAATGGAGGGTGATGATGAGAAAGAGGCACACAGACAGAAAGTGATTGTCATAGCTATGGGCAATTCCATTTTTTAGCTTTAGATCTGTTCTCATCTGAGAAAAGGGAATCTCTATCCATTCTTGGAGGACAGAGAAAATTGTCTGAATCTCCTGGAGAGTGGCTTAGCCTCACTCTGCCTCCTTCTTACCATATATAAATTAGGCCACCAATAAATGCAGTTATATCTCCCAGAGGACCCCATGAAGATATGTGACACATTGTTTTTTTTTTTTTATCTAACCCATAAGATGTGCACCAAGCCTGTTGCCAGAGTCATATTCTTGAATCTAGAAATAATAGAAATGAGACTAGACCCACAGGGGTATAGGCTTTATTAAGGTATCTGCTCAAGCTAGATGGGAGAAATAACTCTGACCACAAGCAAACCAGGCTGCAGTTCCCTGCGCAAAGGAAATAGGGGTAACTACCATATATTCTAGAATCTAATCTGCACCCCTTCAACTTTATTATTATTTTCTTGTGGTACTTGTGGATTGAACCTGAGGGCCTTGCACATACATTGCAAATGCTCTACCACTGGGCTGTGTCTTCAGCCATTTTTATTTATTTATTCTTTTATTTTGAAACAGGGTCTCTAAATTGTGCATACTGCCTCTGGCCTCGAACTCACAATACTGTTGTCTCAGGCCTCAAACTTGTGATTCTCTTGCCTCCATTTCCTGAATTGCTGGAATTATAGGTGTGCACCACTGTGCCCAGATCCCTTTCAGCAATTTTCAAGGGCTACAAAATCAGATAGGGATTAGTGTTAGATTCTAATCCAATCTTCACAGAATTCTAATCCACATCTGATTTTGTAGCCTTCTAAAACTGTTGAAAAGATGCTGATGAGATTCAGGAATATACACTAATATAGGAAGAGTTTCTGGCAACAGTCCCCTTGTATGCAGATAAAGGATGCTGATTTGCAGACAGTATCCCACACTGACTAGTCAGTGTCAGGTCCTCCATGCAAAAGAAGGATTCAGATTTGTGGAGAGCATCCACTCAGTGTCTGAGCTCAGCTGTAGGCAGCTCATCTACCAGCTTTGACTACCAAGGTAAGGCAGGTTTTCAGGAGGCTGATTTTGCCTGCATCTGTGTAAGTAGGATGTGTTTATAGCCATATTTTTAAATTCTAGGGCCGTGTGTGAGCCCTGAATTTATGTCCCCATTTATGTCTTTGCTTGACATTTGCTGTAAAAGCACAAAACAGTTACGATTCCAAGAGAACCCCTTCCTGATTGCTCTATTATCCTTTTGAAGTGGCTCCAAGTATCTCAAGCCCACAATCCTTGGAGCTACAGTCCCTTAGTTGCACTCAGTGGGGTGAAACTAGGAAATGCCAGCACTCAACGGACCTGCCAGGTGAGCAGACACAGGGGAGGTAGGGGAGGGCCATCCTAGGGCCTTTCTAACCTGAGCCACACCCTGCCAGGTGGAGGCAGATTCAGTAAATAGAGCAGCATCAGAGGAAGGCTGAGAGGGAGCTGGAGAACAGCATGAGGAGGGCTTTGGAGTCCAAGTAAATGGGATCAGTGCTGGATTGCCCAGCCGGCAACTGGCCTGTGGTCAAGGGACCAGCAGACAATGTTTTTGAAAGAATACAATGTAATTTCATACTCACAAAACCATGGAAGTAGCCACATTAGAAAACCAATTGTTTTTATTTGGAATTACATGCTGAAACACATTGTACCATTTTCAGGATCTGGGGCCTCTTGAGTCTTCCTCTGGCCCTGGTTGAGCTCATCCTCCAGGAAGAGGACAGAGACCTCCAAGTTGGCTGGGGATGGCGAGAAGGGTGGTGTGCTCCCTCCTCGGCTTTCCCGTGCCTCATGCCTAACCCTCCTGCCCCTTGTTCCACAGTCCCTAGACCAGTAAACTTCTCAGCTGAGTTTATCCTCAGCTGAGGGTTCACAGGATAAGCCAAGAAGCGTACTGCACGGGGGAGAAGGAACCTGGGCGGGGGCCTCACCGCATGGAAGCTGCCCTGCCCTGAGATGAGTCCCCACGGGTGCTTTTCCCCGATCTTCCTCATTGTGCTGAGTTCTGTTCTGTTCTGTTCTGAAGCTTTGCTTGGACACCCTGTTCTCAGGGCTTATGGGCCCTCAGGGGCCTGGAGGGCTGTTGGCAGCAGCATTAGACATTGATCTGGGAACATCTCACTTGAGCTTTGGAGAAAGCAGAGAAGGGTGTTGTAAGAAAGCCATGCTAGACCCAATGGGTCATTGGACTCTGGCAAGTTAGGCTGAAGTGCGGAGGGGAGTTGGAACCTGAAGCAAGAAGCAGAGGAGGACCTGAGGTGGGGAGAGGTGACCTACATTGGATTTGGGTGTCTGCAAAATAGTATACAACATGTCGGATAGTAATGGTTCTGCTCCTTACAAGCTAATTAAATTATGTGGCCAAAACCCAAACCCAAACCCAAACCCAAACACTGATCTCTCATTTCCATGCATTTATCTCTTATTGTCCCTTCCATCTCTGCAGACTCCAGCCTCATGCCCTCAATTTGCTTCCCAAGGTCTCTTTCAAATGCTAACCTTTTCTGAAACCCTATCATCCTTCTCACCCAAAGGGGCCTGTCTCTGCCTCCCCATGGCCCTGGATACCCTCATTCCATGTTTATTGGGGCTCCTCTGGTGTTTCAGATGCTGGGTAACCTAGACAGGTACAGCTCCTGCCCTCACAGGGTTTACGAGCAAAGGCTGGGTGAGAAGGAGGGCAGTCCTCTAGAGAGCAGCTAAACAAGATAATCTAGATGGTAGCCAGGGCCTTGAAAATCTTTAAAGGGGCGAAGGTTCAAAGCTTCTTAGGAAGGGGCAGAGGAAGCCTCTCTAAGAATATTTGAGCCCTAAAAGATGAAGATCTGTCCAAAAAGCAAATGAGAGGAAGGAAAGCATATCAGGCAGAGAAACAAGTAAGCACAAAGCCCTTGGTTGGCATGACCTCAGGGTGTTTCTCATATGGAAAGAGGACCGACCCGTGTGGCTGAAAGATCAGAATTTTCTAGGTCAAGGGTTGTCGGCCGACTGGCATGGACTGATTTGGGCTTTAGAAAGATCGCTGTGGCTTCAGTATGGAGAACGAATGGGGTGGAGTGGGTAGAATGAGAGTATGGTTGTTGTTAGGTGCCATTGAGAAAAGTCTGATTTGTAGCAACCCTATGCACAACAGAATAAAACGGTCCCCAATTATGTGCCAGGCACAAGACCTTTTTTATGTTTAAGCCCATTGTTGGAGACCAGACACTGTGTCAATCCATCTAGTTGAGTGTCTTCCCTTTTTTCTTTGACCCGCCACTCTCCCAAACATGATGTCTGGGTTTTGTTTTGTTTTGTTTTGTTTTGCCGTACTTGGGGTCTGAACCTGGGGCCTCGCACCTGCGTGCTTTGCAAGTGCAGGACCACTGAGATGCACCCTCAGTCCATTTTTTTACTTTTTGAGACAGGGTCTCGATAAGTTATGCAGACTGCCTCTGGTCTCGAACTTGCAATCCTCCTCCCTCCGCCTCCCGAGCCACTGGGATTACAGGCGTGCGCCACCACGCCCGGCTAACATGATGTCTTTTGAGAATGTGGAGAGGATTGCAATAGTCCAAGTGAAAGACTGGACCAAGATGGTGGCAGTGGAAATGAAGTTGTTGTTGTTGGGTGCTGTCAAATCAGATCCAACTCATAGCAACCATAGGTACAATAGAATGAAACACTGTCCAACACTGTGCCATTCACACAATCTTTTTACGTTTGAGCCCATTATTGCAGACACTATATTTCTTCTCATTTTGGGTCATGCCACATCAGCAAATACAGGTCCCAGGGGCTTTATTCCATCCCAGTCACTAAGATCAACCCTACTTTGAGGAGGCAACTCTTCCCCAGTCATTTCTTGAATGCCTCCCAGCCTGAGGGGCTCATTTTCTGGCACTATGTTTGACAGTGCTTCTTTGCTATTCATAGGGGTTTCAATGGCTTGTTGTTTTGGGAGTGGGCTGCCAGGTCCTTCTCCCTAGGCTCTTAGTCTGAAAGCTCAGCTGAAACTTGCCCTCCATGGGTGGCCTTGCTGGTGGAAATACAGATGGCATAGCTTTCAGCATCACAGCAACACACAAGACTCCATAGCATGACAAGCTGACAGACACGTGGAAAGGAGGCAGCAAATTACAGATATATTATTTACAAAGGACCAATTTACAGCTGGATGCAGGACTTCCAGGGAATGAGGGAATGCTTGATATAGCAAATCCTCAAGGACACTTTGTAAATTCCAACCCCTGCTAAAGTTAAACCAGTGGCGGGAGCTGTGCAGTAGTCCTCCCTGTGTGTTCAGGGAGTCACCATATCCTTTCCAGTTCCCTGGGAGTGCGTCTACTCTACAGCAGGGACCTCCTGCCCGGCTGCTAAGGGAAAAACACCAATCATAAAATTCAGCCTTGTCACTCTGTGGCTTTGAGAAAAGCAGAAGCAATAATCCAGACACATGGCTTCTTAACAAAAGAAGCTTATTGCTTTTAACTTCTAGGGTATCAAAATGTCAGAGAAGACCAATTCCAGGACAGGGATGGGCTAGGTGAATCAGAAACTGCTTGGTTCCTCTTTAGACTTCTGGAGGCCCAAATTCAGGAAGTACATATAGGAACAACATGAGAGACAGGGAAGAAACGGTTGGCAGGAAGCTGATGGGTCTGCTTGTGGCTGTTTGCAGTGATGCTAAGGCCTAAAGCTGACCTGGCTAGTCCTTAAGTGAAATGAGCCCCAAGAAAAGCCTCAGGAGCCCTGAACGGGTCTTCTCTGACCAGTGCATGCCCAGGAACAGCCCTATGGGAGGCCTCCTGCAGACCAGCATTACACTTTGGGGATCAGTCTCACCCTGCCAGGAAACAAGACCAATGCCCATGATGTACAATTGATCACATCTGCGACTATGTCACTCATAACTTGAACAGGAACAACCTTAAAAGTAAATTATATAGCATCTTGAGTTTGAGTCTCCCACTGTGTGTTCTTGTTCTTCCTCTGCCCCTTGATAAAACTCAAGGCAGTCTCTGTGATTTTCCTAGTTTTTCTCAAATACCAGCCAAGTCCTGATGTGTGCTAGGACTTCCTGCCTCAAGACCTTTGCACAAAGGTCCTGTTTCTACCCCTTCTTTTCTTTTTTATTTCTCTTTTTCTTTTCTTTTCTTTCTTTTTTTTTCTTTCCTTTTTTTTTTTTTTTTTTTTTTTTTTTTTGTGGTACTGGGAGTTGAACTCAGGGTCTCACACTTGCATGCTTTGCAAGTGTTGGTCCACTGAGCTGCACCCCAGATAATTTTTTTTTTTTTTTTTACTTCTTTGAGAGAGGGTCTGGCTAAATTACACAGACTGACTCTGTCTGGAACTTGGGATCTTCCTGCCTCCGCCTCCCCAGCCACTGGGATTACAGGCATGCGCCACCATGCCCAGAACTTCTTCACTTTTCAATTTAGCTAACATTGCTCATTTTATAATTCTCAGCTTAGATGTTACTTTCTCAGGGTGGCATTCTGGGAACACCCTCCCCCCAATAGATTATTTTCCATTGTATTGCTAATTACAGTGTGTAAGCACATAGTTACATGAATCATTTCATGGTTATTTCCAGGAGAAAAGGGACGTTAACTTTTTTTGGTTCTCCATATAGTGTACTTAGAGTTGACCTGAATGACTAGTAAATGGCAGGCACTTAGTAAATTGGATGGATGGACAGATGGATGGACAGACAGGCAGATGGATGGATATTCTAATAGAAGATGCCACTGAGTTTTCTTTTTGGCTTGGGTTCCACTACGACTCAAAATGACACTGTTACTGATGCTCCTTTACTTAAATTTTGAAAAATATTTTTATCATGGATTTTTGGCAGTCATTTTGATTTTTTAAACACTACTTTAAGTATTGTCTATCTTGATTACCAAGAAATTTTGGTGCCTTGTCCAACACTGGTAACTCAGGCACCACACTTTAGATCTGACCTGCCCATAGTAAGGATTTTATAAATTGTAACTATTGTTAAAGTGCCTGCAGCCATACCATCATGGTGTCTGGTCTTGTCAGTTCTTGGAAGCTAAGCAGCATAGGGCCTGGTTAGTACTTACATGGGAGACCACCCAGGAATGCTGGGTGCTATAGGCTGAGGAGAAGGATCTAGAAGTCCACTCTCAAAAAAAAAAAAAAAAAAAAAAAAAAAAAAAAAAAAAAAAAAAAAAAAAAAAAAAAAAAAAAAAAACCAATCAGCCATTGTAAACTTCATAAACAGCAGAGAAACATTGACAATAGTGCCAAGCATGGCACAGTGTCAGGTAGTCTTTTGTCTGTTGTACATAGGGTTGTTGTGTCAGACCCAACTCCCTGGCACCCAACAACAACAATTATTAAAATAATTACTATTGTATCAAGAGCAAGATACAATAGGACAGCCACAGGCTTTAGAGTCAGGAGAACTTGGGTCCCAACCACTGACCTCCAGGGCAGATAAGGAGCCAGGAGGATCTGGAAAGGGGTGGGAGGGCTGGGTACTTTCCAGAGAAGGTGCAGACTTCCGAACACCTGGCAGATACACAGACATTGAGAGGCTAAGCACCTTTTAAGCTGGGCTGAGCCTGCAAGGAGAGGAGAAAACTGGAACCAGAGGAACATGTGTTGGAGAGAAAGGATGAAAAAAGGGCCACAGGACCCAGTGAGGAGGGTGCTGAGCTGGGTTTAGGGGGATCTGGGGAGTAGGGAACAGCTCCTCCTCCTAGGCCATAAATATCCAGAATTCCATAAGGAAGTAGAAACTTGAGTGGAAACTCCCAATCCCCTGCCTCTTGCCGCTCACCTAGATCACTCAAAGGGGCCGATACCTTGGTGCCAACTCCATGGCGCCTGGATCCATGACACATTGACTTGAAGCAGGATTCAGTGCAAGACAAAAGCATGGGGTCCCTTGTTCAAAACTTGAGAAGAATTTCCAGACAATGATGACAGCAGAGCGTGAAACCAAGAGCAGAGCCCTGTGTGACTGCAATGGTCATATGCCTGCGGTGCCATCTCTGATGTGAAGCTTGAAGCACAGTAGCCTTATGGAGTCTGAGGCCTAGGGCTCAGGATGAAAGGGCAGGAAACTGAGTCGCCCATCACACCCCCTACCTCTGTCAGGCCCTGGGATTGTCCTGCCCTCAATTTTACCCCAGACCCCTTTTTCTCCTCTCTCACTCACTGCCCAGTTCTGTTTTTTGCCCAGGCTTTGCCCTGGCTCCCAGCCCTCTGGGGCCCAAGGAAGCCATGGAGCTGCAGGCCTCAGTGTAGACTTGTTTTCAAACCCTTAGAGAAGAAGCAGAGGTTTATTCCAGGAAAACTCAGATGGACATGTCAGGAACTTGAGTGGTCCCTTGGCCTCTGATGGTCAGGATCTCAGGGCTAAAGTCATGGAAAGTCAGAACATTAAACAGGAAGCAGGAAAGAGTCCAGGAATAGGAAAGGGAATCCTTTACTTTTAGTCTTACATGACAGAAAACTCCCTAAATATGTCCTAGAAAGAAAATGGTATATGGGTTCATATACTCCAAGAGAGTGACACCCTGCCATTCAGGGAACACTGGCTCAAGGGCAAGGAACACCAGAGGATCCTGATGTCAGCTTCACTGTGCATCTGTAGGTTGACCAGGACATGAAACCCTCATATAACCTTCACTGGCAGAACTGCTGCCCTTCTCTTCATGACAATCTAAAACATCCCAGGGAAGGATCACAGCTGTCCCACTGGGGGGCAGGTCCACACCTAGGGCAAAGAAGCAGGTACTGTGATTGGCAAGAGCCCAATGGGACCTGATAGCTACATGGGCAGAGCAGTGCCCTCAGAGAACTGGCCAACGTCTTTCCAAAAGAAAGGAAGATACTGGAGAAAACAAACACTCCCACTTTACTTTAAAAATAAAAAACACTCTTGATTACGGGAATTGTCTTAAAGTACCAATAATCAAATTAATGAATTGTGTCCTGATCATTTCTCCTAGAGAAATGAAGATTTACACACACACACACACACACACACACACACACACACACACACACACACCCCAGTAAAAGAATGTTAATTGTAGTTTTATTCATCGTAACCAAAACCTGGAAAGACCCAGATGCCCTTCAACGGATGAATGATTAAACAAACTGTGGCACATCCCGCCCCCCTCAAAATGCTACTCATCAATAAAAGAATGCACCATGGAAATGCACAAAAACCTGAGTGACTCTCCAGAGAACTGGGCTGAGTGAAAAAGGCAACTTCAAAAGGTGACACACTGTATGACTCCACTTCTACAAACAGTCTTAAAATGACAAAAATAAAGAAATGGGAAGCAGATTAATGGTTGCCAAGGATTGAGGAAGGACTGAGGTGGGTGTGGCTATAAAAGGGTCACATGAGGGATCCTTGTAGTGAAAGAATTGCTTTGTATCTTGATTATATTGATGTCAATATCCTGGCTGTGATATTGTGTTATAGTTTTGGCAGTTATTACCACTAAGAGAAACTAGGTAAAGATCCACAACACAGAATTTCTCTGTATTATTTCTTACAACTGTATGTGACTCTATAAGTATCTCAACAAGTTTAATTAAAAATGTTAATGATAGTGTTTACTTGCATATTATTTGCATGGTATAGACACACCTGAAATAGGCCTCAGATGTTACCATTCCCATGCCTTTGTCATAAGTGGTGAGCTCTAGCATGGAACAGACCTTGGGGTCAATCCCAATGTTTGTCCATTACTGACTGTATGGGTACATAGCAAATATTAGCCAATTTCTTCACTGCTCCATACCTCCCTATACTCATCTGGAAAAAGAGATAGTAACTGTACCTATTTCATAGTTAGGACTTAATTATAAAATGCTTCTTGTTTAAATTAGCATACAGTATAATGAATTTCATTATGGGATTTTCATACAATTGTACCATGCACTTTGCTTTTATTCACTCCCTCATTAGCCCCCATATTGCTCCCACCCCCATTATTATTCCCTCCCCATATATCCTCTTGGGGCTGGGATTTAGCTCAGTTGGTAGAGCACTGATCTGCAGTCTCTGAGGTCCCAAGTTCAATTCCCAGCACCACAAAAAATGGGCGAAGGACATGGCAATCCACTCCCGAGGCAATCCCAGAACAGCCATTGAAAACCCTGTGAGGGTCGCTATGAGTTGGATGGTGACTCAACAGCACCTAACAACAACAACAACAACAACAACAACAACATATATCCTCTTATACTTCTCAAACACATAAAACAGTAAATGGTCATGTCTCATTGCAAATATTTATTATTCCTATTATTTCTATTTACATCTGACAAGAATGTTCATCCTCCTTTCTTTTCTCTGCCTTTTTAAATGGAATACAGTCTCTGATATTTGAAACCCACATTACATGCTATCCCTTTCATGATGTTTTCTCATCTTTCCCATCCAAAGGGACCTATTTCACCTTCTGAAATCCTCATTGGGCACAATATCTGCATACCTCCAGATGATAGGGACTTCTTCCTTCCTCTCTATCTCCATCATAACTAGAATGAAGTATTTTTAATAATGTTTATGAGCTACTTCTATGACAAGTATTCATTAAATTTGAAGCAGCAAGCCCCTTCTTGAATGAAGAACTATCACTTGTTCTTTCAGTAAACTCATGAAGAAGATAAACCCATCTTCATGGCCCAGAGAGAGGATTATTGGTTAGCTCTTGCTGCAAAACAAATCATCTCAAAGGGTTGTGACTTAAAACAGTAAACCTCTATTAGTCTCGCAATTCTGTAGGTTAAGTAGATGGTTCTCCTGGTCTGAGCCAGCTCAGCTTGGGTTCGGTGGTCCCAGATGTCCTTTCCACCAGGAAATCTGGGAATTTTTCTCTCCATGCAGACCCTCCTCCTTCAAGAGACCAGCATGAGCTAGCACACATGGTGGCATGAAGGTTCCCAGCAGCAAAACAGTGGCAGTCTCAATGCACCAGCCAAGACCAGACCCAGTAGGGAAAGGGACTTCTCAAGATCATGCCCATGAGTGGGAGGAATTATTACAGCCATTTTTGCAATCTACCAAAAGAAGGAACAGGTTCCAAGACTTAATTTCAAATAATCACTTTTGAGTTAGGAGAAATGTTTGTGTTACTTGAGTTAGGAGAAACATTTTGTGCAAAACTGAAACCTCTTTCTTTGGAGTCACCAAAAACACATGTATACCTGGCATATAAGAAGAATCAGAAGGTATTTGTAACACCAGTGGGGTTTCAACTGTGCAGCATAGCATTGACCTTAGTTATGGGCCTCTTTAAGGGGATTTTGTTTAGAAATGTTTTGTTTCTCTAAGGCAGGCCTGGACTCAGTCTTACAGACATCTGGAAAAACAAGAAGATGATTTGGTAGGTTCTATTACTCCCCTTGTTACTTAAGAAGGAAGTTTTGCCATGCAATAGGCCACTTAAGATCATCCACAAGGAAGAGGGGTACAGGGTAATTTCTAATCATAGACAGTGAGAATATGTGGTATGTGGTGTGGCCCAAGGACTCTCCACACCAGCCACCCTGTCTTTTTAGGTCTTAGTCAAGCCAGCCCCTAACATTTACAAGGACCCAGTGCAAGAATCCAAAATGAGGTTCCCATGTCAGATGTGACAATATTTTAAACTTATAAATGAAGTGAACACACACATTTAAGAGCAAAATTAATTGCTCAATATTGCAACCTTTGCATTGTTGTTGTTGTTGTTGTTGTTAGGTGACGTCGAGTCGAGTCTGACTCATAGCGACCCTATGTACAGCAGATCGAAACACTTCCCGATTCTGTGCCAGGCAAACGATCTTATTTATGTTTAAGCCCATTGTTGCACACACTGTGTCAATCCATCTGGTGGAGGGTTTTCCTCTTTTGCGTTGACCTGCCACTCTCCCAAACATGATGTCTTTCTCCAGGGATTGATCTCTCCTGACTACATGTCCGAAATATGTAAGAAGCAATCTGGCCATTGTTGCTTCCAAGGAGCACTCAGTTGCACTTCTTCTAGGACAGATTGGTTGGTTCTTTTGGCAGTCCATGGTATATTCAATAGACATCTCCAGCACCTCAGTTCAAAAGCATCAATTCTTTTTCTGTTTCTCTTGTTCAATGTCCAGCTTTCACAACCATATGATGCCACTGAAAATACCATGGCATGAGTCAGACGCATCTTCGTCGTCTTCAATGTGACATCTTTGCTTTTCAATACTCTAAAGAGATCTTTTGCCACAGCTTTTCCTAGAGCAATGCGTCTT
>VMDO01012794.1:0-60732 GCA_007922755.1 Pedetes capensis
TGTTTTTTTTTTTTTTTTTTTTTTGCGGTACTCGGGGTTGAACCCAGGGCCTTGCACCTGCATTCTTTGCAAGTGCTGGA
Source organism: Pedetes capensis (assembly GCA_007922755.1). NCBI lineage: Eukaryota > Metazoa > Chordata > Mammalia > Rodentia > Pedetidae > Pedetes > Pedetes capensis. The sequence goes on from VMDO01012794.1 coordinate 81, forward strand.
CCACTGAGCTGCGCCCCCAGCCCATTTTTTTCTTTTACTTTTGAGACAGGGTCTCGCTAAATTACACAGACTGCCTCTGGTCTCAAACTTGCAATCCTCCTGCCTCCTCCTCCCAAGCCGCTGGGATTACAGGCATGCACTACCATGCCTGGCCTGTAATTCTGTGCTTCTCTGAAAATGCTACAAACAAGACTAGGGACAATGTTTGCCATCAGCATATGCCCAGAAAGTTTCCTTGTAAAAACTCCTTTGGCCATTTTTGACTAATGCGTCCTAATAATAACCTTTCCTTGTCTGTAAACCTAAACAGTGCACCCCTTAAGCCTCCTTACGGTCTCACTCTACTAGAGGAACTTCTTAGATAAAAGTATACCAAAAGTTTCTATCTTATCAGCACCCTGCTCTTGTCCCCAAACCTAAGAAATTCATAGAAAAGAAATTCTTTAAGATAAAAACCAATAAAAGAACCAACTCATTGGTCTTTCTTAACCCTTTGGATTAAATTGAAAATTACATCCTTTTTGGAGCAACGTAACTGCAAAGGGCACATAATCATATATACATCCATTGTAAAGACATCCAAACCTAGTGCCTCTCTACGCACACGCTCACCCGAAGTGTGTACCACCCTCTTCCTTTACCCAATGAACTTCAGAACTCCACTTACCTGTTTCACCCTGGAATTCTTTTCTACACTTGAGACAAGGACCTGACACCTCCCCCGAGTGGAGGTCCTGAGCAGGTGGTAACATTGGGGTGCAGCACCCCTAACTGTTGGTGACACTATGGCAGGCCAATTAATTTTGGAGATTAGGTGTTGAGGCAGTGAGAGCAACTTTATTTGAAAAGCTACAAACTATGTTTATACAAATTATTATTCTACGTTATACCCTCCACATATTTTGTATCCCAGAGGCTCTCTGTTCTGCTTCAAGCCCCTGATCTCCCTTCATATGGCTAGATGTGCCCAGACTTGTAAAGTTTCTTTGTTCTCTCTAAATTCCTTGTTTTCTAGAAAATCTAACATTCCCCCTCTTCTTCTTCCCAATTAGCCAATTGGGTTGAGCCAAGATTGTGAGGATTTAGCTCAGTGGGTAGAGCGCTGCACTGCAGTCTCTGAGGTCCCGAGTTCAATTCCCAGCACCGCAAAATGGGAGAAGGACCTGGCAATCCACTCCCAAGGCAATCCCGAAACAGCCACCATTGAAAACCCTAAAAGGGTCGCTATGAGTTGGATGCTGACTTGATAGCACCTAACAACAACAACAAGATTGTGAAGTCAAAACTCTAACCAACTGAGTGAGACCCAGTCAGAGAGATTACATTAGGAAATAAAGACCAGACTGACCTCGCACCGCATGCTTGTTGACTGACAAGCCTCACAGCCTGCACCCTCCTTGCAAAAAGAATTTGCCTTGCTGAGATAAAACTTAAAACCTTTAGTTCTACAGTGCCTTTATTATCGACATCAAGCATGTCTCCAGCACAGTGACTCAGGGGATGGAGACAGGAGGATGGCAAATTCAAGGAAGAGGCAGGCTATGAAACTTAGCATGAGCCTGTCTCAGCATAAAAAACAAAAAGGGAGTGGGAGGGTAACTCTGGTAGAGCAGTGGTCTAGCATGTTCGAGGCCCTGAGTCCAACACCTCAGTACCAAGAAAGAAGAAAGAAAGAAAGAAAGAAAGAAGAAAGAAAGGAAGGAAGAAAGGAAAGAAAAGAAAGGAAGAAAAAGAAAGAGAGAGAGAAGAGGAGGACGAGGAGGAGGAGGAGGAGGAGGAGGAGGGGGAGAGAAGAGAAAAACATGCCCAACAAGAAAACAGGGGGACCCCTCTCAGCACTCTTTGAGCAGGGTTCGGGGCACTAAGGGCTTTTGTGGGGAAGCAAAGATGAGCTGTGAGACAATGGACAGGAAGACTGAGTGCTGAGAGGAATCTGTCACCTCTGCAGGGCGTCCCCAGCAGGGCCTGGATCTCTGTCCTCCAGGGGAGGGTGGCCTTTTTTCTTCAATATTGTTGTTAGGAGCTGTGGAGTTGGGTCTAACTTTTAGTGACTCTCAAAAGGTTTTCAGTGGCTGTTCAGGGATTGCTTCTCGAGTGGATTGCCACATCCTTCCCATTTTTTGCGGTGCTGGGAATCCAATCTGGGTCCTCAGAGAGTGTGGAGCAGCAGTCTACCAACTGAGCTAAAACCCGGCACTTTTTCTTCAATAGAACAATGGATTTCAACCTCCGGAGGCCAGCTCCTCAATTTTGTTTTCAGGTAGAGACACTACTTTTTATAAGCCAATACATATGATTTGTGTTAGTTGAGGGCAATGCATGCTATTTAGCATAGAACTGAAGGCCCTGAAGCTGTGTTACAAAGGTTATCAGATGTTCTGGGTTCTGTAAATCTAAAGAAAGACCACTTACCACTTAACATCTTAGCTGAAGGACTGTTGTTGTTGTTAGGTGCCGTTGAGTCGGTATCCCACTCGCAGCGACCCTCATGGGGTTTTCAATGGCTGACTGTTTCGGGATTGCCTTGGGAGTGGGTTGCCAGGTCCTTCTCCCTAGCTGAAGGATTAGAGAGCTGCAAAACAGCAAAAGTGGGGAGAGCAAAGGACAATTCTAAAGGAGCCGCCCTCACTTCCTAGAGCCTAGGGGCCTGAGCCCCAGGACAAACCTATCTTCCACCAGGGAAAGAAGCCTGGTGGTTGGCTCTCCATCCCTAGGAGAGGGGCTTCTGGGCAGATAGGGTGAAGAACTCTGCTGAGCGGCTCCCGAGGGTGCTGATGCACATCACTGAGGTCCACCACATGAAGCCTCTAACAGTCTAAGGAAAGAGAGCAAGCATCTATTTGGGAACATTTATGAAACTTTGGGGAGAAAGTGTAACAAGGACTTAGAGGCTGCTTTTGTCCAAAGCATGGATGCTTTATGTGGGCCTACAGATGCCCCATGCATAACTAGAAGCAGGGTGAGAGCCTGCCGCTTCTGCCTTCTGAGTCTCCAGCAACCCCAGCAGTGGGCAGTACAGTGCTGGACATACAGGAATGCCACGGGACACGTTCGTTCCAGTCAATCTGCGGAATTCAAACTTTTACTCCCTTCTTACTAAAGGATCCCAGTTTCACTTCTGACCTGCACCCCAGCAGAAGGTCAAAAGCCAGGAGCTCCACCTAGCGGTGACAGACGTAAACAGGGTAACCAATATCCTTAGGTGGGGAATTCTTGTTAAGGTCTAAAGGCGTTCCACACCCTTGCGACTTGGGCAATCTGGGAGAATGGTCACTCCTCAAGACAAACACGCCCAAGAAATCAGCCTTTTCTTAGAGCACGCATACACCGGAAAGACTGGCCATCTTTTAGGTAACTTCCCTTAGAACATTGGTAACTCTGGGGGCAGGGGAAGCTTTCCCTCCGGGGACACAAATCCTAAACTTTGGGGAAATATAACACCTATCTCAAGATGCTGAGATAAACTTGTTGTTAGGTGCCATCGAGTCGGTGTCCGACTCATAGCGACCCTCATAGGGTTTTCAATGGCTGACTGTTTCGGGATTGCCTTGGGAGTGGATTGCCAGGTCCTTCTCCTATTTTTGTGGTGCTAGGAATTGAACTCTGGACCTCTGAGACTGCAGCACAGCGCTCTACCCACTGAGCTAAATGCCAGCCCAAGATAAACTTAACCTCACCTTTCTCCCCAGATTGTTCTCCCACAATCTGTTTCCGAGTGCTGCAAAGACCAAAAGAGGTGACGGGCATTTTTAACGTTCCTGATTAGGCATAAATTCCTCTTCCTGGGGTTGGGATCACGGAATTCTTGCTCCTTTACGTTTACAGCTTTCTGCAATGTATGCACTTCTGCTCCAGACCATAGACCTCATTTACTTTCCTATCTGGGGATACCACATGCCTTTAAGTCAGCATAATACTTTTTTTTTTCGATTTAAATCAGGCTTGCAATTTGATGTTTTACTGGTCGTTGCCTATTAACTTCAGAGTTCTCCTTAAAGATCACCCGTTAAATCTTTTGGAATGCAGAATCTTTCTCTCCTTTGAGTTATTCCCCTCCTTATTTACCTAGACCACTTACTTTTTTTCCATTCTACTGAGCATTTGTTTTCTTTGGAAGATAATGGAAATCATATATACATCATTGACAATATGAGCTCTTCTTGCCTGGCAAATGGCCACATGATTCTGTTAACTTCTAAGTATGTAGTAATTTTTAATAGACAGGATGACATGGAAGTTAATTAGCAACCAATACTATAAATTATAGTAGACACAACGTTTTATATAAGCTAATTACTGTTATAAAAAGAAATTGCTTTAGCTTAGAAGGTACAAAAACTAGTAATTTCCATAAATATAACAAGATTCTAAGTGAAGAACCTTGTGGAAGGGCAAATTCTAGGTTTGCAGGATGCCACAGGAAGCAGGAAGACAGCAGCTCTGACTGGCTAAACAGAGAAGGAGCCTATTGACAGTGGTAAAGCATTAGGTGTCCGACAGAAACTTGTTGGAAGCAGCTATTGCTGGGGACTGGTGGTGTTTCCATTCTGACAGCTGTGGAGAAGCCCATCGCTGGCACACACGTGAACACCCAGGCAACAGGAAGTCCTTTAGCAGGTGGCTGAGGAGCATTGAGCCACGGGATCTTCAAAAGATAACACGCTACATTTAATGCACTAGCTGGGAGAGCAAGGCCTGAAAATCTTTTTTTTTTTTTTTTTTTTTAAATAAAAGATGAGCACAATAGGACAAAATAAAAACAGGAATTGTGTAACTTGTCATTGGAATAAAAGTTCTGTACTGCTCATGGATTATTAAATAACATTGCAAACAGCCAAGGATATGGAAAACAAAAGTGGGTATGAATCATTACGGATCTTTTTCTGGTCCATATCATTATAAACAAAATTTGAAGAAGTGTTGGATGTTTTGGAGGTAATGATTTCATTGAAATCCATCTGCAAGATTAAATTGAGGAAAAATACTAATTAAACCGCACTAGGCCCTGGCTGGGCTGGGATTTAGCTCAGTTGGTAGAGTGCTGCGCTGCAGTCTCTGAGGTCCCAAGTTCAATTCCCAGCACCGAGCACCGCAAAAATGGGAGAAGGGCCTGGCGATCCACTCCCACGGCAATCCCGAAACAGTCTGCAATTGAAAACCCTATGAGGGTCGCTATGAGTCAGATACCGACTCAACAGCATCCACCAACAACCAACAGGCCCTGGCTACTTTAAGACTGGGGAGTTGCCAGGCGCGTTGGCACACGCCTGTAATCCCAGCGGCTCGGGAGGTGGAGGCAGGAGGATCGCAAATTCGAGACCAGAGGCAGTCTGCGTAACTTAGTGAGACCCTGTCTCAAAAAGTAAACAACAACAAAAAAATGGGCTGGGGGTGCAGCGCATTGGTCCAGCACTTGCAGAGCACGCAAGTACGAGGTGGGTTCAATACCCAGGACTGGGGAAAAAAAAAAACAGAGACTGGGGAGTTTACCTTCCTCACTCCCCTTATCAAAGAAGAGGACTGCACTCCCTTATCTGGGGGAAGGCTAGGGGCTCCTCTCTCAGAACACAGAGGTACTTCAGTAAATGCCCCCACATGGACATAGCCCCTTGTGTCTAAAAGTTGTTTCTTTAAAGATTTTGTAGTCAAGGACATCCTGCTTTCTGCTGGGATTGCTCTGTAACACCTGTGGACTGTTTAAAGTAACCAATCAAGGAGAAACACACTGAACCCTTTCTTTACTGGTCTGTCAGCCCTATTTAAGGGACAGGAGAGAATAACTCAGGGCGCACTACCATTTGGGGACCAGAGAGATCCTTCTGTTGCTCCATGAGCAATAAAGCTCATTCCTCTAATTAATGCTGGTGTTCAAGTGATTCTTTCTCTATGGTGGGCCTTGCTTCCTGCTACAAAATCACAAAAGCTGCATTTGAATAATATGAAGGGTCTGAAGTATGGTCTCTGGAAAATTATAAAATTTTTGCAGTGTGCTGGGCACAGTGGCGCACGCCTGTCATCCCAGCGGCTTGGGAGGCGGAGGCAGGAGGATCGCAAGTTCGAGACCAGAGGCAGTCTGCGTAATTTAGGGAGATCCTGTCTCAAAATCTTAAAAAAAAATAGGGCTGGGGGGTGCAGCTCGGTGGTCCAGCACTTGCAGAGCATGCAGGCGCGAGGCTCTGGGTTCAACCCCCAGTACTGCAAAAAAAAAAAAAAAAAAAAAATTACAGCGTGAGTCTATGGTATTTGGATATCAGTCTATTCTACCTAAAAATTACCAACATGTTCTTATTGCTCAGGTGTTGGGAGCAGTTTTCTATCATTTGGCCACCTAGTACTTTAGTAAGTGGTCAGAAGTCTACAGAATGTACCAAAGAATATTTTTTCTATGAGCCTCAATATGGATAGATTATTCCTGGTTTAGAAAAGGTCAAAGGTGCTAAACCTGACTAAAACTATTAATTTATCTCTCTGCAATGTTATCAGTTAAATTAAGTGGAAAAAAATAGCTTCAAAGACAGAATCTAGGCCCTCAAATTATTTATTTGCTATAGGCCCAGCACGTTGTTAAGGGCTCATTGAAACCCCTGAAGACAGAGGTTTATAATAGAAAATCCAATAGACCTGCTAGACAAGGCTTTAGCCGACTCCATTGAACCATGTTAGACTCAATGAGTGAATATACAGGTGATTCTGTCTTTCACATTGTTAAATTTAGAACGGCAAGAGCTCCTACATAAGTAAGTCCAGGGCAAACATATTTCGTCAGGAGTTAACGTGTTTGTTGTTGAACTCTTTCTGCAGTTAGACACAGCCTACGGTGACAGGTGACCGCTCCTGGCAACTCATCCCCCAGGTGTGAGAAGACAAGACCAAGAAAGCTCACTGCGCACGCTGAAGAGGAGACCGCTAGGCACCTGTGTCCCCTCCTTCACTCTGTTGTGAAACAGCATGACAGCCACTTCAGCTGATAATGCCTCTCCCAATCCCCCCTCGCCCCCTGACCATCCATAAAAACCTTCCATCCTCAGTCATATGGGGCTGATGTATCTCAGCTTCAGCCTCTCCCTTTATGCAGGTGGGAAAATACAATAAAAGCTAATTAGCCTACACTTAAGCCTTGTGGGTTATTCTCAGTTCTTGGCCCATCAATTTTAACACATAAAAACTCTTACTGTGGCTGTTTAAAATTTTTTATCTATTATTTAAAAAATTATTTTCTCCATTTCAATCAAGTAGTTCTCATTTTTAGAAAAAGATATCTGTGTTATGTTGCATCTTGGCTTTATGGAGGTTGATGATTCACTAAAAAATGTTCGAGAGCTTGATCGAATGTAAGCAGTGGTGCGTGCATAGTGCCTAAATTTCCTCCAATTCTCTCAAAAACTAAATGTCTTTGCTCTTAAAAGAGAGAAAGGAACAAGACAACAGATGTAACTAAGGAAACACATATCTGGCATTTAAGTTCTTCAAAACTAAGTTTAGTATGGCTGGATATTCCTTTACGACAAGATGAATAATTGAAGTTTCTGGTGTTCATTTTTCATTCATGGTCCATAAGATCAGTACACAAAAAGCTAAAAAACAAAATAAGATAAAATAAAAATTAAAAATCCAGAAACACTCAGGAGGTCATGAAAACAGCACACATGCCATGTAAAGTCCCATTCACACAACACTCCAAACCCAGGGAAAAATCAGTCAAGGTGGGTGCCTTTGTGAGTTCTTCACTTGGTACTATTGTCAGTGCTTCTCTGCTATTCATAGGCTTTTCTATGGGTGATTGTTTCAGGACTGGGATGCCAGGTCTTTCTCCCAAGGCTACAGCACCCAGTGTTCCCAGGTGGTCTCCCATGAGAGTATTAACCAGGCCCAACCCTGCTTAGCTTCCAAGGTCTGATGAGATTGGAAGCCAGGGTAGGATAGATAGGTAGATAGATGGATAGATGGATAGATAGAGATATATCCCCCACATGTCTTGTCATGCTGTGGGGGCTTGTGTGTTGCTGTGATGGTGAAAGCCATGCCACTGGTATTTCAAATATCAGCAGAACAACCCATGTTGGACAGGTTTCAGTTGAGCTTCCAGACTAAGACAGACTAGGGAGAAGGACCCAGCAGCCCACTCCAGAAACAAGTAGCCATTGAAAACCCTATGAATATTAGAAAAGTACTGTCTAATATAGTGCCAGAAAATGAGCCCCCTCAGGCTGGAAGGGATTTAAGAAACACCTAAGGAAGAGTTGCTTCCTTACAGTAGAGTTGACCTCAATAATGGGAAAGGAGTAAAGCCTCTGGGACCCCCTTTTGCTGATCTGGCATGACTCAAAATAAGAAGATAGTGGCTGCGACATTGGGCTCAAACATGAAAAGATTTTGTTCATGGCACAATGTTGGGTAGTGTTTCATTCTGTTGCACATAGTCTCTATGAGTTGGATCCGACTCAACAGCTCCCAACAATTACATATATACATATATAATTTATTAGGTACCTTAGTAAGATATTAGTGGTCTTGGAGGACATTAGGGCACTAGCAGCCAGTGGAACAAAGAAATGGAAGAGCAAGATTCTTTACTGATTAAAAGATTGGGACCTAAGTCATTTCTCTGGCTCTAGAAGGAGACATGACTTCTTGGGCTGCCTGGAATAACATTAGTAGTTGTTGTGTACCATTGAGTCATATCTGAGTCATAGTGACCCTCATAGGGTTTTTAATGGTTGTTTCAGGATTGCCTTGGGAGTGGATTGCCACATCCTTCTCCCAATTTTGTGGTGCTGGGAATTGAACCTGGGTCCTCAGAGAGGTGCTCTACCAACTGAGCTAAATCCCAGCCCAGAATACCATTAGTTGTTGTTGTTGTTGTTAGGTGCCGTTGAATCGGTATCCGACTCATAGCGACCCTCATAGGGTTTTCAATGGCTGACTGTTTCGGGATTGCCTTGGGAGTGGATTGTCAGGTCCTTCTCCCAAAATACCATTAGTAGGTACCATATATTCTCAAATACAACAATGATGACGAGGACGATGAATCCATACCCTTTAAACAGTTTTAGAGGGTTACAAAATCAAGTGCAGGTTAGAATTGCATGCAAATTGGATTGGGCTTGAGAGAGCTCTCGACCCAGGCTCCCTAAGTCCTAAACCACAAAAGACTCCTCAAAAGCCAAAACTTGAGTTTTGTGCCCAGGACTCATATCTCACTGGAGGAACCACTGCTTTTCCCTGGTTTCAATAAAATGAGAGGGGAAACAAAGACCATTATCCTTGATTTCTTGGGGTGATTTCTTGGTGTGCCCACTTTGTCCGTCCTTCCAGTGTTTTTCTTTGCCTGAGAAGCAGCCAAACCTCAAGGCCCTTCACCCTGAGAACTGAGGTAGGTAGATCCAGGTTTCTCCAGGCTCCTCCAGGTGCCTTGGTTTCCCTGCTAGGAGAATGACTTGCACGACTGGAGGCTGGCTGCCCACCAGTGGCCATCCGTATGCTGGAGAGGCACAGATGCTGGTAGCTGCTCGGTCCATGAAGACTGAGATGCCAGGTCTCCTCAGCCTGAGAACCAGTGGACAAATGAGGCAGCCCTAGCTTGAGGCCAAAGCCCAGAGGCTCCCTGGAGAGTTGCTGGTGTGAGCCCATGCTGAGGGCTGGGGAAGCTGGACGCTGAAGTCCACACGCAATAGCAATGGATGCACTGTCTCAGGATGAGCGGAGCTGGCGCTGCTGGCTGGCTTCCCCTTCTTCCACTCTTATTCCACCTGGGCCCCCAGCCTGTTGGGCAGTGCTGTCGACATTCGTGGGGGTTCTTCCCCCTCAGTTGCTGGCCCACAGGTCAATCATGTCTGGAAACAGGGTCACTGCCACACCCAGAGACACGCTTCCCTACTCCTGGGCATCTCTCGGTCCAGCTGAGCTGAGGGTGAAGGGTAAAGTTACACCATGCTCCTTGCCCCTACTTCTGCTCCTTCCCTATAGAGCCTGGGAACTCTTGTCAGCACCCCCAGATCCAGGCCTGAAGATTCGGGTCCCCTTGTCTTCCAGGTGTAACTACATGATAAAGCTCCTTTCCTTTTTTCACCAATACTTTTTTTGTTTGGTTTCTGGGGCAAGTGGCCAGGCCTGATTTGTAGGAAACACCAGAGCTGGGTCTCTGGCCTAGGACTCCAGTAACAAAGCGTGGAGGCTGGGGCGTAGGAACCGAGACTGCTCTCCAACTCTGCAGGTGCAGGGAGGCGGGGGCTCGTTGAAGGAAATGGGTCACAGGGAGCCCATGTTTGGATGGTATCTTGTTCCCGCCTCCTTCCTCTTCCCTGCTCTGCCCCACCATGGTGCCGCACCACAGGTTCAGAAACGTGGCGGCCAGCAGCCACTGGCTGAAACCCCGGACATGGAGAGCCAAAATCAATCTTCACTCTCTTTAAACCCAGCTCTGTGACTGGGCTCTTTATGTTAAAAATTATCTGACCACTTGTAGTAATTCTCTTTTCTTCTGTATCAGCTCCCTCCTTTCACTTCAGTAGGCCCCCCCTCTGAACTGGGCAGCCTCTTTAATCCTTCATAATCATTCCATATATATATATATATATATATATATATATATATATATATATATATATATGCATATGCATGTTAATGTGAAGTGTAATATGATCTGGGAGTTAATATTTGTAGTTAGGATTAGAGTAAAAGAACCTATGATTGGAAATAGCCATGACTGTCAAATTAAATCAGTAGTATTTGGTGAATTAAAGCCAATGAAATTGATGTAACTTGTGAATACATTGTAATTCAATAAATTCTTACATGGTAGAAAGACATAAATATTTCGATCTATGTTTCTGGCATAGCTCACTCCAAGTATTTGTCCCAGTCACGATAAACTGACTGAAACAGAGGCTCTCTGTTGGGTTCAGTGGGCCAAAGATACAGGGTCCTCAACTACCCTTGCTGAAGCCTCTGCATTGCCACGAAAGCAAGTGAAAGGACCCCAGGCTGCTGTTCTCCGCCTGCCTCATGCTCAGCGCTTGCAGTGAGAGTGTCATTGTTACGAAGAGAAAACCCAAATACCCTCAAGCCTAATCTGCTCTTCGTTGACTTTACAAGTCACTAATTTTGGAGGTTACACAGCTAGGAAATAGGTTCCCACTAACTTTACTGTGGGGCTGGGATTTAGCTCAGTTGGTAGAGCGCCGTTCTGCAGCCTCTGAGGTCCCGGTTCGAGTCCCAGCCCTGCAAAAATGGGAGAAGGATGTGGCAATCCACTCCCAAGGCAATCTTGAAAAAAAAGTCAGCCATTGAAAACCCTATAAGGGTCGCTATGGGTCAGACATGACTCGATGGCACCTAACAACAACAACAACTTTACTGTGGACAGCACTTCTGCCACGTGGGTTCCAATGGCAACACATCACTTTTCATGGACTTGCAGGCTGTTCCTGCCGAGAACTCTGACTCTTCACTTGGGACTGCACACATCTGATGGGTGACTGGAGACACATGGATAGGCTCTATATCTTTGACTTCATACTTCACCCATCCTCCTTGCTCCCTTGACCTTTGAGTTGGATCTTAGTTTGCACAAAGACGCGTTGATCAGGAGCCAGCCGCGGTGGCGCAGGCCTGTAATCCCAGCGGCTCGGGAGGCGGAAGCAGGAGGATCCCAAGTTCGAGACTAGAGACAGTCTGTGTAATTTAGTGAGACCCTGTCTCAAAACATAAAAAAACAAAACAAAACAAACAAACAAAAAACGGCTGAGGGTGCAGCTTAGTGGTCCAGCACTTGCAGAGCATGCAAGTGTGAGGCCCTGGGTTCAACCCCCAGGACCAAAAACAACAACAACAACAACAAAACCCCAAAACAAAACAACAACAACAACAACAACAACAAAATGACAGGATCATTGAGAAAGATTTTCTTTAGAGCTACAATACAGGGTTAACTTTCTTAGACTTACCTAACTCTTCCCCCTTCATGGTTAAAAACACCTATCAGCCACCCTGACCAGAAACACCAGACCATGAAAGAGTGGAAATAGGTGGCACCTCAGATCTTTGCCTATCCACAGAAAGGACATGAATATTTCTCCCCTTTAGCCCATCTCTCCCTCATTGCCACTATCCTTTACCTATAACTCTTCCTCTCCCTCATTGCCACTATCCTTTATCTGTAACTCTTCATCTCCTTGAGAGGCTTCAACTCATTTGAGAGACTGATTTGCAATCTCTGGCCAATGCATAAAGCTCTGTCTCTTAAGTCACTGGGTTCATCAGATAGCAGCAGAGTCAGAAATTTTATGGGTTCCCTCCCTAGAGAGAAGTTTGCCATGGTTCCCACGCACAGCTCCAGGGCTGTGGCCACAGACTCAGAATCAAGCTGGAAAATGGCTCCAATGTCTAACCCAAGGCATTGACACCATATGCAGCAAAGTAGAGAAGGCCAACGCTAAGGACACTGTCAAAGACAGCAAAGGTCATGGTGAAGGTAATCTCAGTGTTAGTAGAGGCAGGCCAAGGTTGTATCCAGCCCATCGGCTGGAGAGAACCATGAACAGGACAGTTGGGAGGAGCCCTCTTGGATTCCAGATAAACAGCTAACACTGAACTTGGAAACTATTCCCACAAAGCAGCCAGATCTTTATTGAATCAGTTTGTAGAGTGATTTATGCATGAGGGCATGGTGAAACAGTGGATCGATCGGTCACCAATTAGTGAAGCCTAATGGCTCTCTGTGGCCAGGACATCACCATCAATACCACCCCCTCCTTCAGTGATCTTGGCCATCTGCAAGGCTGTGCCTTCCTGAGCCCATGTGCTTGGAGGTGAATGAATTAATCAAGCTAGTCACTAAACAAAAACAAGTCAAAACAATAACAAGCTCAGGAAGGGGCAGAGTAGACAGAGTGACTGCAATATACTGTGTGAAATTTGCAGTTGAAACCGAGGAAAACCTGAACAAACTCTGCAGCTCCGATCTGTTTTATCACTAGTGTGAGAAGTCACAACCTAAGCCATTCACGCCCACTAGTTTTGCCGCAAATGACATCCCTGACATGTGGGTCATGGTGGTGCCTGGTAACTTCCACCCAAGTTGTTTTTCAGGAATGTGGAGGCCTTCACATGGGTTCCTTCACAAGGGTGACCTTTTGACACGGGGGCCAAACTCCACTCGGAGTACTCTAATCACCATCCTCAGAACAGCTCCTCTGAGACCCGTGAAGACTGGCTACACATGCACAGACCACGGTCCTGTCCCTTTCCTCACCCCGTCGCCTCTCCCCAGCCTCAACGGCCCTACCTCTCCACCCTGCAAGTATCTGCACCCTATTGTGGGGACAGGGAGTGGAGCCCTGCCATCCCAGTGCCATGGGGGACTGCCTTGGGAATAAACTCTTCCATAAACTGGTCCTTTTGGTGACTGGCATTGTGTGCGGCAGGCAGAACTGGTCTGGTTCTGTGCCACATTTCCAACAAAAAATGATGGCCCATTCATAGAAATATAAAAGTATCACCTTTCCCCAGAAAATATATGAGCACCAGAAACTGCCTGTGAGAGCACTCAGGTATCAGCTTTAGCAGGAAAAGGCTTCAGGATGGTCAATGTAACCATCTCACAGAACTAAAGAAAAGCATGGTTATTAGAAGTAAGAGAAAATTTGGCAACAGTGTTCCATCCACAGAAGAACAATGAAAAGTTAGGAACTGTAGCAAAGAACCAAATGGAAACAGCTTCAGTAACCAGAACTTAACACTCAGTACAGACTTCTGGGTTCCCTTCTGGTTTCTAGTCACAGCCAGAAAAAGTTGAAGAAACTAAAAGTCATCAACTCTATTTACGATAGTTAGAAAATTGAATCATAGTGCAAACTGCCACCCACAAACCAGAAAAACAGGAAACAGAATTGGTTTCTGGATCTGATCACTGCACATAAGCAGGAACTGGTGCTTGTGCCACAAACCCACCAGGCACCGGCATGGGGAGCAGAGATAAAGCCCCCTCAGCCACGGCTTCCTGTCAGGGGGATCCCAAGTCAGTTGCAGCACTTCCTCCTCCCTGTCCCCTAAGCAGGAAAAGAGGAGGCTGAGAAGCCCTTCTGAAGGTCACAGGGTCCCTGAACAGGAAGGCCCAAGCACACAATGCTCTCTCTGTTCCCGCCTCGCCACCACCACAACAGCGACAGAGGGAGGCTGCCCAGTGCTAGAGGACTGGCGAGTCTCTTACTCTAAAAAGTCACAAAGAAACTCAAAACCAACAACAGGAGGGTGAGAAGGAAATTTCAGTCTCTGACACCTGCAGGTATAGCAGACAGAAAACACGAACAGGACTCACTAGATGAACATAAACCCTTGCTCTAAAGGACCATCTATCTCAGCCTTTGTGCGCAATACAGCATGTCTGGCTTTTGACACAAAATCACAAGGCATTCGAAAAATCAAAACAAATTCAAAGAGACAAAGCAAGCAACTGACCTGACATAGCACAGATGTTGAAATGATCAGACTGGGACTCCAAGCCATTATGAATAAGATGTTCTTTTCTTTCTTTCTGCCTTTTTTTTTTTTTTTTTTTTGTGGTACCAGGGGATTTGAACCCAGGGCCTTGTGCCTGCATGCGCTACAAGTGCTGGACCACTGAGCTGCGCCCCCAGCCCATTTTTTTACTTTTTGAGACAGGATCTTGCTAAGTTACGAAGACTGCCTCTGGTCTCAAACTTGCGATCCTCCTGCCTCCGCCTCCTGAGCCGCTGGGATTATAGGCGTGCGCCACTGCGCCCGGCTAGGAAGGAATTTTTAAGTGGTCAACATAATCTATGAAACCCCACTGCCAACATCATACTTAATGGTGAGAAACTGTGCTTTCTGTCTAAGATCACGGACAAGACAGAGACATCAGATCCCACTGCTCCTATTCATATTATACTGGAAGTTCCAACCAGGGCAATGAGGAAAGAAAGTGAAATAAAGTCATGCAGATTGTGAATAAAGAAGTAAAACGATCTCTGTTTGCAGGTGACATGATCATTTATGTAGAAAATCCTGAGGAATCCATAGAAGATGCTACTAGACAAGGATGAAGTCAGGAAGGTGATGAGATGCAAGTTCAATATACAAAAGGCAATTGTATTTGCACACACTTGGCAATGAGCAATTCAAAACCAAAATCAAGAAAACACTTCCATTTACAATAGAATTAAAAAGAATAAAACACTCAAGAATAAATTTAACAAATTTGCACAACTGGAGAATTATAAAATATACTGCAAGAAACTGAACCAGATCTAAATATGTTCTTGGGTCAGAAAATGTAACACTATGGAGACCACAACACTCCCCATAGTGATCTGTAGATTTAACTGACACCTCTCAAAATCCTAGGTAATTTCTTCATAGCTAATTCTAATGTGGGCTGGGATTTAGCTCAGTTGGTAGAGCACTGCGCTGCAGTCTCTGAGGTCCCGAGTTCAATTCCCAGCACCGCAAAAATGGGAGAAGGACCTGGCAATCCATTCCCAAGGCAATCCGGAAGCACTCAGCCATTGAAAAGCCTATGAGGGTCGCTATGAGTAGGATACCGACTCGACAGCACCTAACAACAATTCTAAAGTTCATACAGAATATTTTGCTTTTAGGTATAACTGTGGCCATCTTGCCATTTCAGACACTATTAAGATTGCTGATTCTATGAGAATTAAAAAACTAAATAATATATAAAATGAAAAGAAAAAATAAAGTCCAAAGTGACAAAAATGTTATGGAATTAAACAGTAGAGATGGTTAACAACATTAAGGATGAACCAAAATAAGCTATATTTTACACATACAAGATGATGGAAATAACAAACTTTATGCCATCTGAATTAAACGTTAAGTCACAGAGTCAGTGTGGAGGTGATGTCAGAAACTGAAACCACTGAGGCCCAGAGTGGCCTGTGTGCCTACATGCATGTGAGGGTGCAGGTCACCAAGATGCCCTGGATCCCCAACAGCTGCCTTCCCTATGGGGTTAAAGTACTCAGTGGAGTCTGCAAGATTGAGAGGAACTGGGGTGACTAGAAACCAGTGAAGGTTTATTGAAGTCACATTGGTGAAGAGAATCTGTGGCGGTTCTGAGCCACAGAGGCAGGGAGAGGAAATGAGGGGCATCACTTGGAGACTGAGTAAAGACAAATTCACACTTCCCTGAGTAGGACTGGATCTTCACAACTGCAGCCAAGGCACAGAAAAGGACCAGGTCATCAGGGCTGCGAAGCCATAGAGAAGCACACTACTGTGGGCTTCGAGTGTGCTGCCACCATGGGACAGGAAGAAGGTCATGGAGTTCACAGTGAAACAAAGGAGAACTGGACGGAGTGGGCACGCTGGTGTCCCAGCACTCAGGAGGCTGAGGCTAGAGGATCTCTAGTTTGAGGCTGCATGGTGGATTCCAGTCATCCCAGGACACACAGACTCTGCCTCAAACATTGAAAAAACTAATAATAAAATGAAGGGAGGAAGGAAGGAAAGAAGGAAGGAAGGTGCTGACAAATGGCACCATCTGAAATAACTGGTGGCACTGTGCTCAGGGAGGGTATTATCTGCAAAAACACCTGCTGGCTCATGGCCAGATGGTAAAACTCATTCTTGTAGATCAGCAGCCTTGCAGGGATCCATACAGAGGAAGTGACTCTGTGATCCCTAGTCCAGAACCTGCCCGCCAGGTCACAGAGCCCACAAGGGGACCTACATAGCACCCAGCCTTAGAATGTGTTTTGCTAATCAGTGTTCATCACTGGGACAAAATACCTGAGAAGACAAAGGAAGGCAAGGCTCATTTTTGCCAACATTCAGCTCCTGGTCATGTGGCTCTGCTGACAGCCATGGTGGTAAGGCAGAGCCTCACTGCCAGGAGCTGGTAGTAGAGCAAAGCAGCTCATCTCATGAAAGACAGGAGGCACAGAGAGCAAGAGAGGAAGGGTCAGGGGACAAGCAACCCACTTCCAAGGCACAGCCCCCTGCCATGACCCATGTCGTCCAACCAGGCCCCACCTCCCAATCTTCACCATTTCCCAGTAATGCCATCAGATTTTGGCTCTATCAGATGATGGATCCACAGTGAGGTCAGAGCCCTCACTTCTAGGCACTTTCCAAAGCCCTTCAGCCCCTTAACCCAGGAGCCTTTGTATCCTTCATACCCAAACAGGAGGTGGTGGCCACCATGGAGAGAGACAATCAACACGAGGCCACAGAGGCCATTGAAGAGTTCTGACTTCAGAGTAAACACTGCCTGGAGGTTTGTCCTGTGTGTGACTCTTCCTTCTCTGGCCCTGCCTGAGTATTATTTTGCTTTACATAGCAAATATCATTCCCCACAGAAAGAAAATTGCACTTTTTTTGGTAATTCTGCAGGCTCATTTTCATTTTATATAAATGTTATTTCCTGAAAGTCAATATTAAACACTATCCTAGTCCTCACTTTTATCTAAACTGTAGATTAAAATTAAGTGCTTATGACTCTTGGCAATTTTAATCATGTTGTTATAGATGTTGGAGATATGCTCTATGTTGGTAATAAAGACATAGTAGAATTAAAGGGTTTCACTTTTATCTCAGCAAGGCAAATTTTCTCGTTGCAAAGACAGTGCAAGCTGCAGGTCTAGCCAGAAAGTAAGCACACGGGGAGTAGATTGGTCTGGTCTTTTATCCCCTAATGCAATCCCTATTGCCCCGCCCGCGGGGCTGTTCAACAGGGACCTAGAGTAGGGGGCGAATGAATGAGAGAGAGACAAGAGACATGAAGAACGAGAGCAAGACAGGCTATCTGATCAAGCTCCAAAGTCTTTAATTTTTTGCTATAGCTTGTATACACATGAGCCTGCAGCCGTAGCCTTGTGGCATCCGATCCCGTCAGATCTCGGAAGCTAAGCAGGGTCGGGCCTGGTTAGTACCTGGATGGGAGACCGCCTGGGAACACCACAAGCTGTAGGCTTGGGAGAAGGACCTGGCAACCCCCTCCCAAAAATCAATCTGCCATTGAAAACCCTATGCACAGCAGAGAAGCACTGACAATAGTGTTTCTCCTGTTGGACAGAGGGTCGCTATGAGTCGGATACCGACTCAACGGCACCTAACAACAACAACAACAATATACACATGGGAGGGGGAGGTACCAAAATGTTACAAGGGTCAGGGACTTTCCGTTCTTCCTGTAACCCTGACAACCCCTATCCAGTGGCAATCTCAGCTCAAAGGTCACAATGCCCTGTGACTCAACATCCGCTATTTCCTGTGACTCAACATCCGCTATTTTCACCACATCCTGCACTTTTCCATCAGGGTATCTTGTAAAAGGTTACTTTTGGCCTTGGCTCCCAGCATCTCCTCCCTTTTAACAATTTAAAAAGAGGCATTTATTGAGGGTGGGAAATGTGAATCTCTTACCCTCTGATAAGTGGGCTTTAACCAGCGGGGGGAAGTATTGACCTGAATCCTCCCTGATTAGGACGAAGGCCCTTGGTGTCTTTTTGGGGAGGAGAGGCAGGGCCAGAATTTTGAGAATTTGACACCAACCTCTATGCAATTCAGGTTTGCTTTTCAGGGGACTCAGAGATGGACTAGTGGTCCTCCCCTTGCAGTGCTCAGCCTCACACCCCTTATCTGGTGCCCACGCCATGCCGGTGCTGGCATATATAGCTCTGAGTTCTATATAGCTCCTAAAGGAGGTCTTTCACCCTCATGTTCTGCCAAGCCTCTGTCAGCCAGATCGAGTCTATGATACTATACCTGTAGGTGCCTTGATGCCAGGGAGTCAATTTGTTGTTTTATGAAATTTATAATTTTGTTAAATATAAAGGGTCCCAGTGTGACCATCAACAAAAGGCTAATCAAGGGTCCCACAAGGGGCATCAAGAGAGAAAACATAGAAGATTTCCACCAAGTTATCAGCTGCGGCAGAAAATTTTTATAGGCGATCGTGGTCCACAGGAGTGTCACCAGCAGTTTGATCTTCATTGTTGACCTGTGGGAGAGAAGACAAACCATTCTCAGGGAGGTTGACACCCCTGGATTTGAGTTATTATTGACTGATTTTATTAGTCTTTCGGGTAGCCATCTGGCCGTCCCCTCTTTTTGGTCATAAATGCAAGCTGAGCCTCTTCCCCAAATGAGGACTGGATCTGGTCCATTCCATCTATAAGTCAGGGGATCTTTCCACATTACAGTGGCAAAGCTTTTTTTAGTTTCTGGATGCCAGAGGCGATCAGCAGCAGATTTGCCATGGGCATCTAAGCTGAGAAAATTAATGACAAACAGGGCATGGTGGAGAATATTTCTGGGGGACCCTTTTTGAGGGTATAGGTCTCCCCTCTTTAACTTGTGAAGTGTGTTTTTAGTGGTTTGATGGGCACGTTCAACAATGCCTTGTCCTTGGGGATTGTAGGGAATGCCAGTAACATGTTTAATCTGTAGCTGTCGACAAAAGGTGTGAAACTTTTGTCCAACATAGCCAGGGCCATTATCAGTTTTAATGACCTTAGGCATACCCATGACAGAAAAGCAATTAAGTACATGGGCTATAACATTTTTTGAAGCCTCTCCAGTATGTAAGGAGGTGAAGATGAATCCACTAAATGTATCAATGGTAACATGAAGATATTTAAGTTTACCAAATTCGGGGAGATGGGTGACATCCATCTGCCATATTTCATTGGGTATCAGGCCCCTGGGGTTGACACCTAACTGGAGAGTGGGCAACAGGGTAACACAAGCAGGACATTGTTTAACAATTTGGAGGGCTTGTTCACGGGTGATCTTAAAAAGTAAACGTAAGGTTTGGGCATTTAAATGGTGAAGATCATGGCTTTTTTGAGCTAATTCTATAGAGCTGGAGAAGGCTGGAAAAATCAAACGAGTGGCAGCATCTGCACAGGCATTACCCTTAGACAGGGGGCCGGGTAATTCAGTGTGAGCCCGAAGGTGGCCAATTTTTATCTGAGATTATTGTAGCATCGGCTCCCGTGTCTATGAGTCCTTCAAAACTTTTACCATCTAATTTTAATTTAAGCAGCGGTCTATCTTGGGTGACCTGTTGAACCCAATATGTATCTGAGAAGCCAAAATTGTCTATGCCTCGGGAAGCCTTCAAAAACTGTGGATTAAGGCCAGCACATTGTATTTGAGCCAGGAGGGTGCGCGGGGACACGGGGCGCGCGGCCGAGTGGAGCAGCGGCTCCACGGCGCTGCGCCGGGGCGAGTGTGTGCAGGAGGCGCCTCTCCAGGCTCCCGCCCGGCTTGCGCCTCCACCCGGGGACCACGTTGGCCTTTTGTTGCCGACCGTCCTTTCTTTCAGAGCTTTGCACAGCTACGGAAATTTCACCGCTGGGGGGGGGATTTTTTTGTAAGATTTCCTCTCCTTTTTTTTATAACCTTTTTTAATTCTGGGGAGAATCTCGACACCTGAAGAATATCATTAATTAAGTTCCAATAAGAGAAAGCCTGAACTGGTACCCTTTTGGGTCCAAAAGTTTTATAATAGTCTTTAAAACAATCACCTACTCTTGCCCATCTAGTTTCATCAACGCTACCTTCTAGGGAAAACCAAGGACAAATGTCATTAACAAAAACAAAAAAATTTCCTTCTTTTTAACCTGAGTCCCTCGTGTCTTGAGAGATTCCTTAATACCCTTAAGAATTACTAAATGCTTGTCCCATAATTGCATCGCTTTTTTCTTACCTTCCCGGATCAATCTCACAGCGGGCGACTGTGGCGATCCCAATGTGGATTTTCACTCACTTCCACGGGGCTGCATGGAAGCGGTGATCCAATGTGGATCTTCACTCACTTCTGCACTTCTGCGTGGAAGCAGCGATCCTTGAGTATGCGGCTGACTTCAGGGAGCGACGTTCATTCGGACCCCAAACCCTCGAGCCCCACTTTGGGCGCCAACTGCCCCGGCCCAGGAGGCTGTTCAACAGGGACCTCGAGTAGGGTCGAATGAATGAGAGAGAGACAAGAGACACGAAGAATGAGAGCAAGACAGCCTGTCTGATCAAGCTCCAAAGTCTTTAATTTTTTGCTGTAGCTTATATACACATGGGAGGGGGAGGTACCAAAATGTTACAAGGGTCAGGGACTTTCCATTCTTCCTGTAACCCTGACAACCGCGATCCAGTGGCAATCTTAGCTTAAAGGTCACAATGCCCTGTGACTCAACATCCGCTATTTCCTGTGACTCAACATCCGCTATTTTCACCACATCCTGCACTTTTCCATCAGGGTATCTTGTAAAAGGTTACTTATGGTCTTGGCTCCCGGCACCCTATGGCTGGTGTCTCAACCAATTGGCTAGGGTTTTGGCCTCAGGTTCTTGGGTAAAACTGGCTGGCTAATAGTGAGTTAGAGGAGAGAGAAGTGTTAGGTTTCCTAGAAGACAAGGAAGTTAGAGCAAAGAAACTTTATATGTCCAGGTATATCCGGCCATGTGGAAGTATAATAAGGCTTGTGACAGAATAGAGTCTCTAGGATACAAAATATGTGGAGGGTGTAAAGTAGTATAAGAATTTGTGTAAAGATAGTTTGTAAGAAAAGATTACTTATATTGAAGTGGAGTGAGAAAACTGAAAGTACTTCGAGAGACTCAGGAGTTGGGTAAAATGTATTGCTACAGCAAGATCAGCCCACGGAAAGGGGTCTTCCCAGGACTGACCCTGAACCCCAGTTCTCCTGTGGTTATGTAGTTCACAGGGTGGAGGTTGTCAGTCAGAACTACATGTGTACCGCTTACATGATCATCTGTAGGTGCGTTAAGCTAGTTACCGTGGAAATAGGCAGGTAACATCTACGTGATACAAGAAACCAAGAAGTGGCTTAAAGGTGGAGAGTACATTCAATAGACTGGGTTTAGCAGTTGTAAGAAATCGGGACGTGGTTTACAGGGAGGAGATAGCCAGATAAGAAGCAAGGAGATGGGAGGTGACTTACAGGATAGAATGTATAAGTTTTAAACAAGGAACATTAAGTTACATTTTAAGCAAACATTATGACATCTTAACTTTTGATTTTAATTTTTCTACAATATTTTCATAGAGACCCCAGGATTTATAACTCTCCTACAGACAGAAATCAACAAGAGACCAGACGAAAGTCCCTGGACAAAGGTTTTATTAGGAGCTTTTGCTCTGGAGGGAAAGGAAAGCAGCCGGGGTGGGGGTCAGAAGACAGAAGACAGACAGACAGATGGCAGGGGCTCTCCTGCTGCTTCCCCAAGGTTGGGAAGGCAAACGGGTGACACTGAAGCACACAGAGGTGAATGTTTCAGTCACTGGTGCAGTCTCGACACGTGCCCGAGCATATGTCGCATGTTCCCACCTCAAACGACCCCACCCCGGAGTGTGTTTTACTACTGCAGTGAGGAGAAGGTAACAGGGTCACTTTGAACTTTCTCAACACACAGAGGTGCTGCAACCAGTAGCCCCAGCTGACTGGATCCCGTCGTCTCTGCTGCACTTGGTCCTGGAGGCTTCTGTTCTCCTCTTCTTTGGCTTCCTGCTGCAGTGCCCTATGAAGGAAAAAGAGCGGAAATAAAGGTACACAATCATAAGCTCTAGACTCTGTACAAGCGGAAGTTGCTAGAACCTTTGGAGGGTTGTACCCCTTATTTATCTCCCACAACAAAACAAAATACATCATATGAAACCAAAAGTCATCCTCCTTGAAAACACATCACGCTGCAATCACTTTACTACACTTACCGTCTTAAGGCGTGAGGTTATTGGCATTTACTTTGAGATGCCCAGGTTGACCAAGAGCCCAGAGTTAGCCCAAATGACCCCCTTATCTTAGGATTCTGTTTTACAGGCGCTGCTCCACAAACTCCTTTGAAAGATCACTAGATCAGAATGCTCTGGGCCAGAACAAAAGGCTGTAGATATGGGCAGTAATTTCCGAGAACTCCCAGACCTTGAAATAATACAAATGGCATACTTCAGCAACTCAAAGCCCCACCTTGCTTGACTTTCGATTTCTCCACCCCCTCCTTCCCTGCTTGTAACCTACAATATAAGCCTTCACCCTGCAACGAGTGGAGGTCCCAACACTGAACCGCTGTGCTGGTGAGGTGCAGTACCCTCGAGCTCGCGCTGTAATAAAGGCTCTTTGTTCTTGCACGAGACTTCAGACTCCCTGGGGGTCTTTGGGGAACTAGAACTTTGGGCACAACAACTTCATCTCCTGAATGGCTGAAAAGCTACAGGAGGGTGAGCTGCTGCCAGTCTCTCCAAACTCCACTTCAGGGACCCTTCGGGGCAGGTGAAATGACCCTTGATGGGAGTGGCCCTGTCTGGCACACACTCCTAACTGTAACTCTGTAATTTGTTCTCTCCTCTGAGTCCCTAGAAAATTCACAACTTACAAACACCAGGAAGCACAGTCTTCTGAGAAACAGAAAGCACTGGGGAAAGGGAAGCACCACAAAGCAGCCCAGCCCCAACGCCCAGAGCAGCCTGGGACATCTCACCACCAACCACACGTCCCTAACCTTCTTCTCTACAACACGTGTGTCCCCCAAAGCCAAGAGATGTCTAAGGAGCAGCATGAGGTGGCCATTCTGGGGGGTCATCCTGGAACAGCCCCTGTGACGACCACCGTGGTCAACATCCCCTGCGAGACCTCTGTGCCTGACCACGTGGTGTGGTCCCTGTTCAACACGCTCTTCATGAACTTCTGCTGCCTGGGCTTCATCGCCTTCGCCTACTCCGTGAAGGTACGTTTGGGGGCACGTCAGTGGGTCTGAGCCCGAGGCCCACCTGCCCAGGTGGTAGCTGGGGTGAGTGAGTCTCTTTGTGTGGGGGGTGTGCACAAGCACATCCTTGTGCATCTGATGTGGACCATTCCAGGCCAGACACAGGTGAGGCAGCCTAGGGATCCTGGGCCAGACTCTGTCCCCAGGCCCAGACTAAAGGAATTCCCCCTACAGCCCAATTGCAGAAATGTCCCTTCACCCTGTAGCAGGTGGGGCCCAGGCTGTCTGGAAAGTGCAAAGGGGATTTAAAGGGGGCTTTGCGCCATGGTGGGAGAGCGGCCAGCACCACGGAGGTTGGACAATCAATGTATGAAAGCGGAAGGCTGGTCCCTGACCAGAGGGAAAGGCTGGTGGAGTCTGCCCTGGGGAGGAAAGGCTCAGGGAGTCAGGCAGATACCCGGCCCTGGCTGCTACCTCCAGGGCTCCTCAATATTTGGTGTCCCCCAGGCTAGGGACAGGAAGATGGTGCGTGATGTGACTGGAGCGCAGGCCTTCGCCTCCACCGCCAAGAGACTGAATATCGCCGCCCTGGTCTTCGGCATCCTTTCCATAATTGGCCTCATCATACTAACAGTCAACAGGAGAGCCCCTTGACTTTTAACAGAAGACAAAGGATTCTGCGGCTTCAGGTCCTGCCCTGTTCTCCACCCTCGATAGCGGGCCCTCAACCCGCAAATGAGCCCCTGCCCTGCCTCACACTTTGTGCAGCCCTTTTGGCGTTCCTGTGTCCACAGTGGGATTCAATAAAGTGCACGTGTTTGCGATGCTCCGTGACTTCCCTTGGGAGGGCTCCGCTGACCGCCCCCAGCCTGGTCCTGAGACTGAGCCCCCTCTCCGCCCTCCCTGCCTGAGCCCAGAAGGACATTTCCTCAGTTCACCCCGACCCTGGGCACAGGGCCCCCACAAAGGGAGCAGAGGCTCCAACTCCCGCAGTGCCCAGCCCAGTGTGGACACCAGACCCAGGGGCGCTGCGCTTCAGGGGAGAAGACGCCTCCACTGGAACCGGGCCGCGTCCCAGCGCGGTGGTGGCCTCCGGGAGGGGGTTCCGGGGCTCCCCTGGGCTGACCGAGCCCACGGCCACTAGCGAGCTGGGGTGTCCATGCCGCCCCTACCCGGGCCCACTCCACACCCCGTACCCCACCAACCCCACTGTGGATCGACGCTCCCCTGCCCCCGCAGCAGCTCCCATTTATCCCAGGGGAGCCGGGAGGACGGGCCCAGGCGGGGTGGGCGCCCAAGAGCGCCCCTGTCTCGGGGTCCCCAGGAAGCGGCCTGGAAGCCGGGCCCCCAGTGAGTCCGCGGGAGGCGGCGAGGCAGGGAAGAACTCGCTGCGCACGGTCGCCCCCTGCCGGCGGCGGGCGCAGCTGCGCGGTGCGCGGAGGCGGCGCGGCCACGTGACCGACCCGGCCCGGCTCCTTCCGCCCACTCTGCCTCCCGGTCCCCGAGCTCGGCCCCGCGGGACCAGGTCCCCAGGGCGTCGCGTCCTCCGCCAGCGCCCAGCGCCACCCTGTCCTCGCTCCTCCGCCGCTGTGGCCGCAGCTCCCACGCTTCGCCCTGGTCGCGGGGCGCCCTAGGTTTGAGGGTCTCCCGGAGCCCCGCGCAGGGGCGGCGCCTCGTGCGCTGTGCGCGCGCAGTGCGATGGCTCCTGCGTCCCAGGTGCTCTGGCCAAGGGTGCCCGGGACCCTCACATTCGCCCTCGGCCTCCGCTCGCTGGTGTCCCAGGGACTCGGCCCCGCCCTGCCCCCTCGTGCTTCCTAGGACGCCCTGGTGGGTGTTGGATGGGCCCGAATCCCGGTGGGCGGCAGGGTGCGTCCTGGGGTGCCCTGTGCTAGTTGCGGAGGCCCTCAGCTGCTGGAAGCAAAGGGGCGCAGCACTTCCCAGGAAGGGCTGGGGGGCGGCAGCGCTTCTGAAGGCCCCAGATCCTGGGGCATCTGGTTCAGGATTGGGGGCCCCCTCCACATGTCAGATCAGCTGAGTTGGGAGTTTAACCACTCAAGAGCCATCAAACAGGGCTGTCCCCCCAATACCCAGCGAGGACCCTGAGCCCATTCTGCGGTTTCTCACCTGAGCCTCCCTCTGAAGTCAGATGGTACCCCACGTTATTTCCAGATTTGTGGTTGGGGCTTTCTTACACGACAGTGGGCAGATCATCCCTGGACAGGTATGAGAATGGATGCCCGTGGCCCACACGCCATCCTACCAGGAATTCTTCCACCATGGACTCCTAGGACCCTTTCCCATTCAGTGCTTCCCTGAAGAGACTGTGCTGGGCGTGGACCCTGGGGTCTGTCCTCAGGCATCGGGGTCCGCATGTCAGCGTCACCTCCCGGGAGGCCCGTGAGCGTCTGCCCGTGGCGGGGAGCACTCCTCTTAGCGCGGCTGCAGCTGCACGTGCTGATCGGGTCTCCTGAGGAGGAACATTCCCTCTCTAGCTGTTCCTGGCCTCTGCCTTTCCCCTGGCAGCTGGTGGTCCTGCTCTGCCCTGTAGGAGAGGTTGGCCGAGGTCCCGGTGAGCGGCCAGAGGAGGCTCCTCACCGGGCTCCTGGGAGGCCTGGCCGCTCTCAGTCCCAGTGCCCATCGGTTCCCCATGTGCCCACGTTCTGGCCCCGAGTGAGTCAGGCTGGGCACCATCAGGTGTCTTGACCATGTCTCCTCCTCCTGGGATCGTCCCTGGGCAAAGCTGGAGGGCACTGTGCTCCCCTGAGTGCTGCTTGTGAAAGATGGGCAACTGAGTCTCAGTGGTGTCTGTCCTGTCCACCGCCCACCCCATGCCCACCTTATGGCCTCAGAGCACCTTGGCCACGCACAGGGCCGCCCAGGCCCCCGGGGCAGCTTGAGATGGCAGATGCTCCTCTGCTGGACCCTCCCCGGCCCAGTGGTCAGCGCACAGGACCCACAGGCTGAGCAGCACCTGTGTCTTCTCGGCTCTTGGGCCTCGTCTGGTGCGTTCAGATACCAGAGGCTGTGGATTCTCTGCTGGCTGCAGGAGCGCATCTCCCACCTGGGAAGGCAGGACCCTCTTGCCAGGTTACCAAGGGCCACTGCTGCGCCTGCGGCAGTTCTGGTTCTGAAGGGGTGGGCCATCCCCCGCTCCAGCCCGGGGCTCCCGCGAGCCTGGCCTCTCTCCCTGCTCACGCTCACACACTTGGGCTGGAGCCGGCTCGTCCTTGGCATCCGCTCCCCAGGGGAGGACCCACAGATCGGTTGCAGAGCCGCACAGTTAGGGCCAGGGTCTGAGGCAGTGGAGCACAGGCAGCCCAGGAAGGAGCTGGTGAACCCCAGGCTGCAGGGCCACTACCCTAAGGTGCAGATCAGGTAGGACCTGAACTCAGGACCCTCCTGGCACTCTGGCGAGCCCTGTGGCGTGAGGCCCCACCTGCACCATGCACAGCACAGCCGCAGGGACCCCGGTGCTGGATGACATCCTGGGCCCAGGTCAGCTCCTCCTCCAGGAGGGCCAGCACCGCCAGGTTCAAGGAACTGGTTCTCAGGCCTCCGCTAAGGACCCACGCTCGAGAGGTTACCTCGTCTGACATTTGACTTGTGCGCTGGGCCCATAACTGAGGCCCCTGCCTCTCTGAGAGGCTACTGCCTGACCCCTCACTAGCCCCGGAGGAGGGTGGACAGTGCCCAGTGGAGGGGCAGGGGGGCATGTGGGGTTGAGCCAGAGATGGACTGGTCAGGAGGGTCTGCAGGGGACAGGGCTCCAGCAGCTGCCCACAGAGGTCCAAGAGCCCCCACTGTCGCCCAGGGCCAGGGTTGCCCTCGTTCCCCCGGGTCAGGCAGGGTTCTGCTGGGGCCACGTGGCCTCAGTCCTCCCTGACCGAGAGACCCCCAGGAGGCCAGAAACCTGCCCACCTGCGGACTCGCGTGGCTTCCCTCAAGAGGGAGGATGGGGTGGGGCCCCACCTCAGGGACAGCTTGGTCACCCTTTCCCTCCTTCTGCTGTCAACATTGTTGCTGTTTCCTTAGTGACACCTCGAAACTAATCCCCTGGCGCCTGACCTTCTTGTCCTCAGTGCCCACTCAGGTGTCTGATCAGCTCTGACAGGCAGTCACTAGGTGCCAGCGGGCAAGTCCGTCCCAGACCTCTCTTCTCACTGGCTCAGATCTTCAGATTCTGGCCCACTCGAGAACTAGCGCCT
The DNA here is from genome assembly GCA_007922755.1 of Pedetes capensis. Lineage (NCBI taxonomy): Eukaryota > Metazoa > Chordata > Mammalia > Rodentia > Pedetidae > Pedetes > Pedetes capensis. The sequence goes on from VMDO01012794.1 coordinate 27,988, forward strand.
TCTCTGGCCTTCCCAGAGCATGGGCAAGCCCTGAACACCAGCCTGGCTTCCAGAATCCCAGAAACCAGGCAGAGGTTTTCTTTTCCTTTTTGTTACATTGAGGTGAAATTTAGAGGACTCGCAATTAACCTTTTAAAAAAATACGAACGATCCAGTGTCATCTGGAGCACTCACAATGCGGTACAACAGCCTCCTCTGTTCATTTTCAACACTTCTCTTCCCCTGTATTGATAAATGGTGGTGGAGTACAGAGCGGTAAGGCGTTTGCTATGTCCACTGGCAACTATTACATCACGTTTGCTAACCCTTTCATCGCTTACATAGTGTATGGGACCCCTTGATTAATACGTAGTAAAACTCACATGCCATTGTGGATTATATTCCCCCATTTTCTCCCCATGCATTTGTAAAGTTGCATCATTTAAGATTATCCTCTCCCCTCTTAGGGGCTGGGATTTAGCTCAATTGGTGGAGCCCTGCCCTTCAGTCTTTGAGGTCCCAGGTTCAATTCCCAGCACTGCAAAAATGGGAGAAAGGCCTGGCAATCCACTCCCAAGGCAATCCCGAAACAGCCACTGAAAACCCTATGAGGGTTGCTGTGAGTTGGATACCGACTCGACGGCACCTAACAACAACAACATCTCCCCCCTTATCCCTCTACATTGTTTCCCTTGCCTTCCCACCTTCCACAACCTTGGCTCTCCCCAACCCCTGCCACCACTCTACTTCCTCTGCTTTCTACTCTGCATGTGTTTTCCCTTCTTAGCTAAGTCAGATTGCTCATTTTCAACACTTTTTTCTGTTTTATCACCTCAGACAAATACCCGGTGTCCATTAAGCATTCCGTTTCTGCTCCATCCCAGCCCCTGATGGCCTCCTTCTGCTTCCTGTCTCTGTGGAGCTCAGCTGTGTATGTTGCCTAGACATGTGCTTTGGGGTCTGTGCTCTTTCACTCAGCATTGCGTCTACACACGTATTCCAAGTTGCGTTCTGTGCCATGACTGTCCTTTTCTTGGCTGAACGACAGTCCATTGTATGTTTCATTGTCAGTTGAATGCATGTGGGTTGTTTCCCTGTTTGTCTGTTAGGAATGAATAACGCAGTCATGATCTTCCACATAGAAGTTTTTGTGTGGCCACACACACGTCCTCAGGGAATTGCTGGATCACAGTATTTCCACTTAACTTTTGCAGGACCTGCCGCGTTTTTATAGCAGCTGCAGCATGTCAGTCCCCAGCAGCGAAGTGTCAGGGTCCTGTGGTGACACTACGATAGATGTGTTTTCGTCCTCTGTTCCTGGCTCAGCTCCTGTACCCCTGTAAAGCCATGGCCAGGGGCGGAGAAGGTTTTCTGAAGGTGTGGTTTAGGACGTGACATGACACTAGTGTAGGGACTGGCTGTGAGGTTTCTGCCTTTTCCTTGGCTGACAGCACTGCCTGGTTCCTTAGCGAACTAATTGTGAGCCAGTGGGAAACTCGGTGGTGGGAAGGACTTCTGTGATATCCCAGGTGCAGGCCGGCAGCTGAGGCCATGAGATGGGGGCTGTGGAGAGGTCAGCAAAGGGAGGGCTTTCGGCAAAGCCGAGCTGTGCAAAGCGCTGGTGCCAGAGGTGCTCTTCGAGGCTTGGATACGACCAGTACAGGCCCAGGCAGAGGCCAGTGACCTGCACAGAACGATCCAGGCAGCACACAACCCCCTGGGCTCTTCTTGTCCCTGCCATCCCACCCAAGCGCAGGCTTCTGAGAGTCGGAGCAGAAGGTGGCACCGAAGCCCACATGGCAAGACTGGTCTGGGGGCTCAGCACACAAAGGCCTGTGCCCTGGTCTTTGCACACAGTGGCCAGGGTCAGAGGGCAGAGGAAGAGGGACAGTGTTGGGATTAATCCAACCTCGAAGGGCCCCACTAGGTCACTGCGCCCCAAGGGATAAAGCAGTACCCAGGTATCATGACGAATTGTTTTGTTTTCATCCTATGGTCCTGCCTCAGTTCCTTGGATGGAAGACCACTTTGGAACACCAGGTGCTGTGGCTTGGGAGAAGGACCCGGCAACCCACTCCCAAAAATCAATCCACCACTGAAAACCCTATGAATAGCAGAGAAGCACTGATAATAGTGTTTCACCTGTTGTACGTGGGGTTGCTATGAATCGCACACCGACTCCACAGTGCCTACCAACAACAACAACAATTCTTGTTCACTCATTCCTGCCTTGCACAACTTATTTTCAGAAAATGCCATGAGGTAAATTCATAATAACTATGGAGCGGTTTGACTTAGAAATTCTGAGATAAGAGGTTGGCAAAAGGGAAACAGATTGGGAAAGCACCAGGGTAAATGTCTCCACCCGTCAGCTACTCCCTGAGAATAGGTCTTCTCAGGTAGGTGGTAACTGGAGCTGAACACAAGCCACATGACTGAGACTGCGGGGCTGTCACCTGAGAGACCCTCAGGTTTGCGTTCAAAGCATCTGTGCCTGGGCTGGATGCCGCAGTGGCAGTCAGAGCGACATTCCTGGGCTGCAGTTGTGGGCGATTTCTCCAGAGTCCTTGTCACGTCCATCAGGCTCTAGTTATCGCGCCCATCAGGCCTATCACGTCCTTATTGTGTCCATCAGGCCGCAGTTGTGGGCAGTTTCTCCAGAGTCCTTATCACGTCCATCAGGCTCTGTCTGCAGGGCTCAGGAAAAGGGAGTTTTAACTTTATTGGCTCCAGGCCAGAAAATTGGGAGGAAATTTGGGAAGATCAGATTTACAGTCAAAAATGAATTCAAGATTTGGCCCAAATCGCAGGTAAATGATGAAAATCTAAAAACCCAATAACGACCAGAACAAGAACCCAGTAAGTTGCGTTATAGCTTTCTTCTGAAACATGGCTATTCCCTCTCTCTCTCTCCAGACTCCTCAGTTTTGCCAAGGATAATCATAGAGGAAATGTCATGGCCGGTCTTCACTGTCAGCTTGACTGGATTGAGATGCACCTAGGAGCTGTGTGAGGCCCCGTCTGGGGTGTCTGTGAGGTGTCTCCAGGGAGGGTTCACTGGCTGCAGTTGACCCCCACAACCTGTCAAATATGGGTGACTCTATGTCATAGGTTGGGGGACTAAAGGAATAAAAAGGGGAGAGGAGAAGCCAGCCAGTTCAGGCATTCTCCCCTCTGCTTCCTGGTGTCATGGTGGAGTGGTGCTCCTCTGCCACACCCTCCCCTCAGGAAGGCCTGAAACTTCTCAAAGTCAGAGCTAGAATAAACCTTGCCACCTTCTAAGTAGTTGATGTGTGTATTTGGTCATAGCAATGACAAAACTAATATGGGGCGGAATCTGAGGGACCATGATCCTGGGAGGCCCTGGGTTTGAGCCTATTTGGCTCACCTCGAGTCCTCAGAAGGGACAGGCGGGGAGATCTGGCTGCCCTGGCTGGGACCGGCTAAGGGGCTGGAGACAACTCCCTGGGCTTTGTGATTAGAAGCCAACATGGCGCTCCCCCAGGGTCTTCTGGGCTCCGAGTCCCTTCCCATAGGGGGACAGGGCCCTGGACAATGCCACATAGAGAATACGTAAGCAACTGCATATAAGGATGAGCCGCTAAGTAAAATTTGAGTCATTTCCCTAAAAGTCTCCTGGCTTGGTTGTGTGTCTGCGTCTGCGCTCGCCTCCCATGGCTTCGTTGGACCTCATCTTCCTCGGAGGCCTCTGGGTCGAGAAGTCCCCACAAACTAACACAAAGCCCAATCTATTTGTAAAATAAACTTAGTCTTTAAATGTGGCCTGATTGTTTGCATAAAGTGCCAATGTTGTTGTTGTTAGGTGCCATCGAGTTGGTATCCGACTCATAGCAACCCTCATAGGGTTTTCAATGGCTGTTTCAGGATCGCCTTGGGAGTGGGTTGCCAGGTCCTTCTCCCATTTTTGCAGTGCCAGGAATTGAACTCGGGACCTCAGAGACTGCAGCACAGCGCTCTACCAACTGAGCTAAATCCTAGCCCTCATAAAGTGCCATATAGGCTCTTTTTAAAAGGTGCTCTGTTGGCCTTTTTTTGTTTATTTCTGTTTGTTTGTGTGTTTGTTTCAGAGAGGGTCTCACTAGGTAGCCCCGGATGGCTTGATTGGCAGTGAACTCACACAAGTTCTCCTCCCCTGCTTCCCAAGGGCTGGGATTTTAGGATTGTGCCACCCTGCCTGGCTCTTTGATCTTCTAAATAAGATTTTCAGAATTTCAGACCAGATTATTATTATTTTTTTGAGACAGTGTCTCACTTTGTAGCCCAAGCTGCCATGGAATTTGGTATGTACAGCAACCTGGCCTTGAACTCACATTGATCTTCCTGCCTCAGCCTACCTGGAGCTGGGATTACAGGCATGTGGCACTATACCCAGCTTTAGATCAGACTTTTAGTAGCCTTTCCAGGTTGGAAAGCCATGCCCAGGTCTGCACATCACATTTCACCTGTGGCAGCTGGGTGAAGGTCTCTTCTGGAAGCTCCCAAAACATTCTGAAGTTTCTGCGTATGTCAGGAATTGGTATTCTTTACTTACCTCAGGTAAGGGTAGTACTGGGCAGGCTTTTGCCAGGGTTCTATTAGCTTCATTGAGTCACTTCACAGTTCTCTAAAGGTGTCTGGTCGTATCTGAAAATATGCCATTCCATGAAAAACCCTGTACATCTAACTATCGTTGCTAATTGCATCCAGTTACAAAGGTACTGGGTTCTGTGTAAGGTTATGCAAACAACTCTAGTGCCACGAAATCAGGAAAACTCACAAAATAATTCTGAATTCTGGAGGGTTCAATTAGGGAGAAACAGACTTGTTCCAATTCTTTTCACAAATTCTACCTCTTACTGTATGACATGAGGAAGAAAAGACGCAATTTAATATGAAAAAGAAAAGCCTAATTAAACCTTGGCTACTTTAAGACTTGGGAATTTACTTTCCCCACTCCCTTAAATCAAGGAATAGGATTTCACTTCCATATCTAAGGAATGCCAGGAGCTCCTCTCTGTAGACATGGAGGCGCTGCAATAAAGTTCTCTCCATATGGACATGGCCCGTGGTGTCTAAAGGTTGTCTTTTCAAAGATTTGGGGTCAAGGACTTTCTGCTTGGATTGCTAGGTAACCCCTGGGGACAGTTTAAAGTAACCTATCAGAGAGAAGCACATAGATTCCTTTGCTAGTCTGTAAGTCCTGTATAAGAGACGGGAAAGAACGATTCAAGGAGCACAGCTTTTTGACACTAGAAATTGTAGCTCTTGTTCCCCTGGCAATATAACCTCTTCCTCTAATCAATGCTGGTGTTCAGGTGATTCTTTCTCTCTGGTGGCCTTGCTTCCTGCAACAACCAAATTTCTGTGAAGTATGTTGTTGTTGTTGTTGTTGTTAGGTGCCGTCGAGTTGGTATCCAACTCATAGCGACCCTCCTAGGGTCTTCAATGGCTGACTGTTTCGGGATTGCCTTGGGAGTGGATTGCCAGGTCCTTCTCCCATTTTTGCGATGCTGGGAATCGAACTCTGGACCTCAGAGACTGCAGCGCAGCGCTCTACCAACTGAGCTAAATCCCAGCCCTCTGTGAAGTATAGATAGCCCAAATGGGGGAAAAAGTGTTAGATGTGGAAAACTCAATTTTAAAAGAATTAGCAATGCTTTAAATCAGGTATGTCCAACCCACAGCCTGTGTGCCTAGTGGGGCCCAAGATAAGTTGTAATGCAGCCTCACAAAATATGTTTTTTTTTTTTTTTGGCCGTGATACTTAGGGTTTGAACCCAGGGCTTTGCACATACATAGCAAGTGCTCTACCACAAAAAATTGAAAATTTTAAAATTTTTTATTTTGAGTCAGGGTCTTGGTGAGTTTTGCAGGCTGCCTCTGGCAATCCAAGTGGCTCTACGCCTTGAGTTTCTAGGATTACAGGCATGAGCCACTGCACCCGGCTCCCCAAAACTGCTTTTTTTTTTTTTTTTGTACTGCGGGTTGAACCCTGGGCCTCGCACTTGCATGCTCTGCAAGTGCTGGACCACTGAGCTGCACCCTCAGGCCATTTTTTTACTTTTGGAGACAGGGTCTCGATAAATTATGCAGACTGCCTCTGGTCTCGAACTAAGTTTTGCAGACTGCACTGGTCTTGAACTTGCAATCCTCCTGCCTCTGCCTCCCGAGCTGCTGGGATTAGAGGCGTGCGCCAGCGCGCCCAGCTTCCACAAAATCTCTTAACATCGTGCATTTTTAATATTTATTTTCTTGAAGACTACATGTGTACTTCCAATTCTGAAGTTGCAAAGTGACTCTGTGTGTGTTTACAGAGCACCCAGTCTTCACAACGCAGCGTGATGGCACCACAGTGTCAAACCCTAAGCTTTACATAGGCATCGATGCGACAGTTGGTACTATGGGTCGGATTAGTGAATCATAATAAATTATGGATAACATTGCCAAGAATGGGAATGCCAGAGTACTTAACTGTACCCAGGAGGAATCTGTCCATGCACCAGGAGGCAGTGATTTGAACAGAACGTGAAAACTCTGCTTGGTTTAAGGCCAGGAAAGGTGTGCACCAGGGCTGTATCCTTTCACTGTACCTCTTCAGTCTCTATGCTGAGCAAATAATTTAAGAAGGTGGATTTTATGAAGAAGAAGGTGGCATGAGGACTGGAGAAAGACTCATTAACAACCTGCATTATGCAGATGACACAATTCTGCTTGCTGACACTGAAGAGAATTTGAAGTATTTACTGATGAAGATCAAAGAACATGGCCCTCAGTATGGATTGCTCCTCAACATCGAGAACACAAAAATTCTTACAACTGGGTCAGTAAGCAACTTCGTGATAAATGGACAAAAGACTGAGGTTGTCCACTATTTTATTTTACTTGGTTATACAATCAACACCTACAGAAGCAGCAATCAAGAAATCAAAAGATGCATCATGCTTGGAAAAGCTGCTGCAAAGGACCTTTTTACAGTGTTGAAAAGTAAAGATCTCTCATTGAAGGCAAAGGTGTGCCTGACTCATCCCATAGTATTTTCAGTTGTGAAAGCTGGATGTTGAATAAGGGAAACAGAAGAACTGATGCTTCTGAATTGTGGTGCTGGAGACGAGTATTGAATACACCATGCACTGCCAAAAGAACCAACAGACCCATCTTAGAAGAAGTGCAGCCAGAGTGCTCTTTGGAAGCAGGGATGGCTGGACTGTGTCTTATGTATTTTGGATATGTGGTCAAGGGGGAACAATCCCTGGAGAAGGACACCATGTTTGGGAGAGTGGTGGGTCAATGAAAAAAAGGAATACTGCCAACTAGAAGGATGGACAGTGTCTACAACAATCAGCTTAAACATATAAAGATCATGTGCATGGCACAGTGTTGGGGAGTGTTTCATTCTGTTGTACATAGGGTCACTATGAGTTGGACCTGACTCTATGGCACCTAACTACAACAACTACTGAGAGAGGGTTGAATATCACCTTGCAATGTTTCCTATATAACTTAACATATCAAATAAACTTACTTATTTTAGTATCTCCCTTGGGCTTCACAAGGCCCTGTGGAAGTCCCAAATCCATTTGGGATTGAAAGAATGAGTTTTGATTTTTTGAGTCTTGTTAAATGTCGATTTTTTTTTTTTTTTTGGTGGGACTATGGGTTGAACCCAGGGCCTCGCTCTTGCATGCTTTGCAAGTGCTGGACCACTGAGGTTCAACCCCAGCCCATTTTTTACGTTTTGAGACAGGGTCGCGCTAAGTTACGCAGACTGCCTCTGGTCTCCAACTTGGCGATCTTGATCGTCTTGCCTCCACCTCCTGAGCCACTGGATTACAGGCATGTGCCACTGCGCCGGCTAAATGTCGAAGGTTTTAAAGCACTTGATCAAAATAAGATGGAAGGTCACTGTAAAATAATAGTCATTCATTTAACCAGAGTGATAATTTAAATACCTCAAAGCAAATGTAGGAAACTACACGGTGAGGACACAAAACAAAACAAAAGAAAACAAAACAGAACTCTTTCACACAGGCAAGGCTCAATTTTCTCACGCAAGCAAAAAGCCCAAGAATCCTGAGATACAGCCTACCAACATAGAAAATGTCTCTCCTTTGTTGTTTCTTTTATCAATTCTGTACAAAAATCTCATCTAAAGGAGAAAACAAAATTCTACTTTGTATCAGTGTACTTTTGATATTAAGACTCACATTTAAAACACTGGACATAAACTCATTTAATTTAGTGTAATCACACAAGATTATTTTCCTAACATTCTAAATATTTATTTATTTATTTATTTAAGGCAGTACTAGGGTTTGAACTCAGGGCCTGACACATGAGTTGCAAGCATTCTAGCGCCAAGATCTACCCCAGGCTTTCAGGCGTCTTGAGTCTGGAGTTGGAAAGAGACTCCAGCTGTGACCTGCAGAGGGCCTAGACGCACACAAGCATCTGCAGCTGCCAGACTACTGAGTTGTTCAGAGGACAAGGCTGCAGAAATCCCAACTCTAAATAGATCCAGTCCTCCCTTAAATATTTTAGGACTGGGGAGGTAGGGACTAAGGGGCCAAAGAGACTGAGAAGGACCTGCGTGCCTGGGAGGCAGGTGTCTGAAGGGGTGTTCACTGGAGGCCTCTTAGCTGGTATGAGTGTGTTGGGGGGCCAAGCTCCTTGCAGCCTCTCCCTGGGGGCCTCCCTACTGTCCCTTTTCTCTTCACCAGTCCTCTCTTCCAGGTGTGTCTTTGCTCCTCCCTCATTTGTGCAAGTCTGTAGACCGGGACATGGTCAGAGGCCAGGTTCTGTGGTTTAAGCAGGTCTGGTCCTGAGGGGCGGCTTGGCCCAAGCCTGGGGGCTCTGGCCCTCCCCGGAGACTGAAGCAGCACTAACACCACGTGGCCTATCAGGCAGGTGGTCTGCAGCGACCGCCCCCTCAGCAGCCTTTGATGGGGGTCTCCCTGGGTCCTGTCAGCCAGGACAGCAGGGGGGATCTGGTGGGTGGCCCGTGACCACTGCACATGTGGCACAGCAGGCTTTGATGGGGTCCCCCTGTGGAGGGTGGGGGCTTAGGCGTGAGGGCGGGCGCACTGCTCTGCAGACTCCAGGCTGTAATTTGCGTTATATATAGCAGGCGGAGCCGGGCGCGGAGGGCGGCTGTGGGGCTATAAGCAAGCCTGGTGCCTACCCTAGAGGCGTGAGTCCGAGCAAAGAAGAGACGGCGCTGGAACCCATGGACACATCGTACCCCCGCGAGGATCCCCGAGCCCCGACTTCCGGCAAGGCCGATGGTGCTGCCCACACGGGCCTCACGCTGGGGGCGCCACGCCCCCCGCCTCGAGACCATTTGATCTGGTCCATCTTCAGCACGCTCTACCTGAACCTGTGCTGCCTTGGCTTCCTGGCGCTGGTGCACTCAGTAAAGGTGTGCGACGGGGCTTCCCGGGTAGGCTGCGGAGGGCAGGGCGCTGGCCGGGGGGTGGGGAATGGCTCTGTGAGGGGCTGCGGGAGGAACGGGTCTGTAATGGGCACCTTGTGAACAGGGCTCCATTAGCTGGACTGCAGAGTTCCTCACCAAGGTGGGGGCCACCAAGTGGGGGTGGGATTCTCCAATAAGGGATGCTGTTCACAGAAAAGGAGGGACTGTTCTTAAGGGGGATACAGTGTTGTTAGGTGCTGTGGAGTGGGTGTCCGGCTCATAGCAACCCTGCATACAACAGGTGACAACAGTACTGTGAGTGCTTCTCTGCTATTCATAGGGTTTCAATGGCTGATTGATTTTTGGGAGTGGGCTGCCGGGTCCTTCTCCCAAGCCTACAGCACCTGGTGTTACCAGGCGGTCTCCCATCCGAGTACTAACCAGGCCCGAACCTGTTTAGCTTTGGAGATCTGACTGGATCGGACACCACAGTGCTACGGCTGTAGGCTAAGGGAGATACAGTCCTTCCAAAAGGGCAGAGTCCTTGGGGATTGACCAGTGGGGCCCCTTTCATCCAAAGGGGATTTGCACATGCAGCTGCTCCCATAGGCTGAGCTGGCTTGGCTTGAGCTCCTCAGTGGAGCTGGGAGGTCTTGGAGCCTGATGCTGACCCAGGGTGGCCGCTGGTTCCCTAGGTGGACGCTCCCAGGCGTCCCTTGCTGCCACCATTTAGACTGGGGTCATTATGACCCAGGGATCCACTGCAGCCCAAGGCTTGGGTGAAATTGGGGCAGGGGAGGGAGGAAGTGGGCAGCCTAGGGGCATGTCCACTCAGGCCACGCCCCTCCCTCCAGACACCACAGACAGGTAACCGGTGCTTTGCAGGCCCGAGACCAGAAGGTGGCAGGGGATCTGGAGGCTGCGCGGCGTTATGGCTCCAGGGCCAAGTGCTACAACATCCTGGCCGTGATGTGGACGTTAGTGCCCCCACTGTTGCTCCTGGGGCTGGTGGTGACTGGCGCCCTGCACCTGTCCCGGCTAGCCAAGGACTCAGCTGCCTTCTTCAGCACTAAGTTCGAGGACGGGGACTATGATTGACAGACTGTGTCCTGACTGGAGGGCCCGACCCCAGGACACTGACCCCAGCAGCTCCGTGCCAGCTCTTGGGAGCTAGAGCCTACTACAGGGCCTTGCTCCTTGCCCTGTCTGACCAACCATCGTGGGCACCCAGCGCTGACCCATTCAGACCCCAGGGACCTTACCCTAACCTTGGCCCCAGCACCCCTCTCTGCCCCTTCCTCCTTGCTCTCCAGGCTGAGCTTTCACCCACAAGTAAAAGTTCCAAAAGTGCTTGGGTGTCTCCTTCCTGGCTGTGGTTGGGGAGAAGCACTGTCCCCAAATACCGACTGACCCCGGGTCACCCAGTTCTGTCTGCTTGGCCATCCCGGCGGTTCCCTTTGCTTCACTACAGGGTGGCCTGCGGGTTCTGGGGTGGAGGCGCCTGAGTATTTTAGGATGAATGTTGGAAATGCATGCCTTTGATCCCTGCTGCCCTGTGGTTTGGTGGCCTGTGTTCCCGAACATGGGAGGGTGTGTCCTGACTCCACATGTCACCAGCCTGGGTGCTCATCTGCCAGGCCCTGTGTGCTGCCTTTTCCACGGGCTGGTGTCTCTGTGCCCTTAATCCTGAGAAACTTGTGCTGTGGTGGTCTCCCTCTGTCCTGGGTCAGTGAGGGCCATCTCCTGCGTGGGGCTGGACACTTCACGGACACACAAGGTCACACCACCATCCAAGCACATAGATGTCACATGCAGCATTCCTTCCTCCTCACCCCCCAGCTCTCACATGCCTGCACAGAGGCAGACAGCAGAGCAGTAGGTGGGTGACCTCAGCCTGGGCACACACTGTCACAATATTTTACCACCTTGGGCAGAATCTGGAAGATGGAAGCAGGAGGTGCCAAACTTGCCTGCCTACCCTGTGAGGCTAGGGTGAGGCCCCTGGGGCCTCACTGTGGCTGGGCCAATGACAGGGTGGGCTAACTGCAGGGGTGTGGCTCAAGGGTTTCAGCACTCCACCCAAGGCCCCTCCCTCCCCTGGGAGCCGCTTTGCCTGCCTACTCTTCCCGGGCTGGAGAGAAAGGTCTCTGCCTAGCTGCTGCTCTTGGAAGCCCTGCACAGACCCCCTCCTGTGGCATGCCTGCAGCCAACCACTTCTCCACATGAGCCCCATCCTCACGCTGGTGTGTCCCACGCCAGCCCCTGGGGACAGGGGTGAGTCCCAGCCCTGGGATGGAGCTGTACCTGCCCATGCTGAGCTCTGGACAGAGAGGGCCAGTCCCACAGTGGACTGGGCAGTTGTGTGGCTGGGCCTGGATCAGGATGGAGACAGCATACCTGCCCTGAGCCCCAGATTTGGTCCAAGGAAAGGCCAACCCCTGCTGGACACAGGGCTGGGAGCAGAGGTCAGCCAGTGTGTTGCTGCCTGTGTGTCCCCAGAGATGGGATACTGTGGCAGCCCCCATGCGCCGTGATGGGCAGGACCATCTGGCTTATGCCTGGGTGTGAGAAGAGTGTGTGGTTAAGGCACAGGGGAAAGGCATCCCCAGGAGCATTCCTTTCCTCACGCCATCTCCTGGGCACACTGATGGACCCTGGCCAGCCTTGGCAGCACACAGGCTCTGTCACCCATCCCAGGGTCCCCCACACACATGGCATGCACAGGCAAGTACCAGGCTATATCATCCTGTGGGTTCAGGGCCACTTACCACCCCATCTTGATGCCCCATCTTGACTCTGGGGGTGTGAAGATGAATGTCCACTCCTGCTCAGATAGTCCCTGGCCCACAGCAGGAGGAAGGTGCCCATGCATTCCCCAGAAGACCTATCTGCCTTCTCCCCCTGGCTGCCTAGCGATGGCGGTCAATGGGGCTCTGCTGTTGAGAACTACAGACAGCTGCGAAGCCCTTGCAGGCCCTGCCCCTATCTCCCAGCCAGGCCAGGAGTGCATCCTGGTCTGTGATGACCCACAGCCCTCCTCACAGTGGCCAAGCACACTATGCACTGCGGCTATAAAAGAAAACGTTCAGTGATGCCTTCGGGTCCCTACCCTCTGTACCCCAAGCCCTTCCTACTGGGATGACCACTGAGAACTCTACCCTCAGACCTGCTAGTGCAGAGGCCACATGTGTCCTAGACGCCACCCCCATAGTGACTGAGCACAGCAGACAGGGAGACAGGCCCTGGGAAACTCGGGTGCCCAGGTCCCCAGCTCCAGAGCTGCCTGTGGCCCCGATGCCTTGTCCTGCAGTGCTCAGCAATCTGCCCTGTGCCTCTCCCATGAGGAACACGGACTGACTCCCCTCTGAGAATAGGAAACAATGGCAACACAGGAGATTGGGGAGACACCAGGGGACCCCCGACTCCCTGAGCCTCCAAGCTGCTGTACTCTCTGGCCCCAGGTGAAAAGCGGAGTGTGGTCTATTGCACAGGTCTGGCTTCAGAATTTTCTCAGCAACAACTTTAATTTTCACACTGGCTTGGCTAAGGGGCGTGGGCCTCACCAGGTTCACGGCCCCAGACGCCTAGCACTTCATCTGGGGGAAGCCACTGAAGAAACCACGCCAGGGGCTCAGGCCCTAGGAGCAGAGACCAGGCAGAACCTCCAGCCGCAGGCATCCTGCCCAGCAGACAGGAGGTCAGGGCCGTGGCTTTGAACCCTGCATATTTGGCTCCAGCCCTCTGGCGGCCAGTGAGGAGCTTTGGGGTCTTTCTCTGGCATCCATCTGTCCTGTCCTCTGGCGATGGCACCTCCGTCCCTTCTCACAGGCTGGGTGTTGAAGACAGCCGCCCCCCCCCACCCCACAGTGCCAGAGGCCCTCTGATCCCAGAGTCAAGAGGAGTCAAAGAGCAAGGAGACCGAGCCCGCCTCGTCCTCCATGACCACCTGGGCCAGCCCCGTCTGCCCCTGACTGCACCCCATGAACGGCTCTTTTCTGGGGAAGCCACACTGCCAAGGCCGGGCAGCTCTGCAGGTGACTGAGCCCCATTCCCCGTCCACGCCCCTCCCTCCTGGCCACTTTCTTAGGGAGCTGCTCACCACTACCCACCCAGAACTGTCACCAGAACTGTTCAGGGACCAGAGGCCAGAGGTGAGCATGAGGTGGCTAAGGCCTCAGTCTTGGGGAGGCAGCAATTGGGACACTGAGGGATGGAGGTGCCCCAGTCAGCCCAAGGGCAGACACAGGACAGTGTGTGGGGTCTAGGCTGGGGCAACTCAGGCCAGAGGCAGACAGCCTTGGGCTTGGGGAAAGGGTTGGGTAGGGGTACAGAGGGAGAGGCCAGGAGCCCAGATGGTCCAGGGCAGGGCTCTAGGGTGAGAGACCAAGGGTGGTCCAGAGGCTCTGGAGCAGGGGTCTAACGTCTTCCAAAATTCTCTGCGGAACCCAGGAAACCGAGAGCCAAGCTTCTGGGCAGTTATGGGGGTGACTTTTGTATCCGGCCAGCTGAGTAGGGAAAGGAGACCCTACATCCTACATGGAGAAAGGGCATGCGGGGGTGAGGGCCCACACCTGGGGCACCTGAGTCACCCCAAACCAGACCCTCACTTACCCAGTGGCAGAGGGAGCCGGGCTTGGGATGGCCACAGCTCAGCCTCCAGCAGGGAGGCCCAGGGTCCTCCCTGGGCAGTGACCTCAATTATCACAGAGTCCTTGGAGAAGGTAAAGTTGAGTTTGTTCCCCTGGTAGAAGATACCACGGACACACACCCTGGAGACTCCCACTGGGCACAGGGGGTCAAAAGTCACACCTGCCTCAGTGACCCTGTGGGAAGAGCTATATGAGGAGGTGCTGGGGGTGGGGGGGGGGCAGGTGGCTGCCCTGTGCTGACCACTGCACTCACCGAAACCCTGTGTACCCGAACAGCGTTGCCTGCAGGAAGCCCCCCATGCCTGTCAGGAAATTCACAGTCCCGGATCCGTCTGCATTCTCTGTCCACACCTGCAGGGGGCAAGGGTGGTGGCTGGTGCGACCCCCAGGATGCCCGCCCTCCCCAGAGTGCCATCCCAAGGTCAGGCCGGAGCTGCCAGGGCTGGGCTCCTCTCCCCGGGGGGCAGGAGGGAGGCAGCAGGGGGCTGAGCGGAGCACAGCTGACCTTGAAGGGCTCAGTGATGTTGGCGAAGCTCCTGTCCAGCAGGCTCTGTGCCCTCAGCGGGTCCTTCAGCTCCATCCAGCCCACGGCGAACATGCTCTGGGGTCAGAGTCAGAGACACGCAGGGATGAGCCCCACTGCGTGCGGAGGAAGGCGTGAGAACAGGGCAGCAGCGCCACCCCAGGCTCCTCACCCAGGTCATGGCAGGACCTTGCGGGGATGTCACAGGCTCATAGATCTCCAGGTTTCTCCTGCGAGTGTCAGCACTCAGGGGGAAGGGGACAGGGTATCCCAGGAGCACCACGTCAGCCTGCTTCACCTCCTCTCCTAGGGGGAGACGCGAGGGTCTGGGTGTGGAGCGGAGGGGGCTGCCAGGATGGATGTAGACCCTCAGAGGCCTTGGAAGGTTCCAGGGGCTCTGGAGGGACTTGGTGCCACTCACCAGGTTCATACCCATCAAACTCAGGGTGGAAGTTCTGTTCCGGGTCAAAGGGCACCTTGATCTTATTGGCCACCACCAGCCACTTGTCAGGCACAGGCAAACCCAGGTCCTGGGCTAGGGCAGCGGCGAAGCGCAGGCTACGGGGAAAGGACAGGCTGCAGCCCCAGTCCCAGCTGAGCCCTGCCAGTTGGGTCAACTAGGGGATCTCAGGTCTGACCTGTTCTGGACCAAGACATTGGTGTACACGGAGTTGTTGATTCCATGGTGGTACTCGTCAGGGGGCATGACTCCTGGGCACACAAGGTCACCACGGCTCTCAGTGTAGGACACAGAACACACCCCGGATGCCGGCAGTCAGCATGGGGATGGCAGGAGCCCCCCTCACCTCTGAGGTGGTACTTCTCCTCCCCGGGGCTCCACTCCACACGGCTGCACCAGAACTCAGCCACGGCCCTGACCACGTCCCAGCCACCAGCCTCTCGGAAGAGCTGCAGGTCCTGGGGAGCAAACACAGGGACAGGAGGGTCCCAGGGGCACTGTGCATGCCAAGGCCCAGCCTTGGGGCACCAGGGAAGGTAGGCCTGGCTCCTGCAGGCCTCTTCAGATGGCTTCCCAGGACTGGCCCAATATAGGTCTTGGGGTGGGAGTACGGCCACTGTGGGTGGGTGGGCACCTGAAGGTGCAGCGGCAGCTCACCTGGGTGGCGTGGTAGTACAGCTGGAAGGCCAGCACCACGGCCCCATTGACGTGGATCTCCTGGGCCCCGTAAATGTCCTCGGGGCAGACCTCCAGGCCGGAGCCTGCACTCTCCCAGGCGAACTTGGCTCCCTGTGGGGGCAAAGGATGGGGTAGACTGGACCCTGGCCAGGGGCAGCAGTGGCTGATGTCTCACGCCCTCACCTTACCTAGGAGGGGGGCAATCTCTTGTGGAGGGGCAGGGAGAGGAACAGTGGGGGCAACGGTGCCCATCGTGTCCCAACTGTGGGCCCGGGGATACTGCCTGGTTCTCACTGCATGCTGACCCTGGGCTGGGGCCCTCTGGGTTGGTACGCAGGCTTCTCACCTGGTAGCCCAGGTTCCGAGCATTCTCCCGGGCCCCTTCCAGTGTCCGAACTCGGTACTCCAGGATGGCCCTGGCAGCCTCTGGGTGGAACATGAGGATATTCGGGAACATCCAGAGGTCCTGAGGGGACATCCAGTCCTGGAGTTAGATTGGTACTCATGCCTCCCTTCCCTGAGGCTCGCACCCTGTCCTGGGGGGACCTCCAGCCATCAGGGCAGCCGGTGGCTCCCCCTTGCCTCAGGCTGCCCCTCTGCCTCTCCCTTGCCCCCTCTGATGCCTCCCAGGCCTCCCCTACCTCCCACCATCTCCTTCCCAGCCATCTCTGCAGCTCAGGTCCTCAGCCCAGCATGTCACTCCTGGGCTGGCATTTGGCCAGTATCTGGGCATAGGTCGGCTAGGTGGCCTGCTCTACACGCACTGACCACCTGATCTCAGCTTGCCTAGGTCTCATCTGCAAAATGGGCCACGGCCCTGACTTCAGGAGGCATCAAACAACCTGGGAGTGGCCCTGAGCTGTCACCCTCAATACCTCCTTGCACAGCAGCCACAGGGTCCCACCATGCATTCCTCAGCATCTTGCGGGCTCTAATCCTGGCCCTCCTCCACCCAGCTCCACCTGGCAGCCACAGGTCTTTCCAGAGTATGCTTGTCTGTGTCATTCCATGGCTTTGGGCCCTTTAATACACCCTAACCCACACGCTGCTTTCTACAAGGCCCTGGAGGCCTGGGCTTGTTCCTTCTCCCATCTCGGTAAAAGTCCCTCCCTGTCCTTGAGTACCACACACTCAGCCTGGGGCCTTTTCACCTTCTGGGGACCTCGCTGGATCACTCTTCGCCATACTCCTACAAGCCCTTCTGCTGACACTACCTGCTTCCTGTCTGCACAGCCCCTGCACTTCCCCCCAGCACGCCCTATCCTGGGGAGGGAAGATGGCTATGGATGCCTATGTGCTGCCCACCATGTGGCTGATGGGCATCTGGGGTAGATAATACTTGCCTGGTCCCAGAAGACATGGCCCCAGTAGCACTCCTCCTTGCTCCCATTGGAGAGGCCCCCAGGGCTGAGGCCATGGCAGACATAGCCTGGGATCCCTGGCTGGGGCAGGGCACTGAGTAGGTAGTAGAGAGAGCCACGAAGGGCCTGGCGCAGGGCCAGAGGTCCTGCCACGTCCAGGCCACAGCCTGCCCAGAGCTGAGCCCAGGCCTGTGCGTGGGTCGTGTACAGAGTGCCACTGGCCTGGAGCTGCAGGGCCTGGGCAAGGCAGCCCCGGGCCTCGGCTTGGCTGCTACCCACCACGGTCAGGAAGTCCCAGGTTCTCCCCTGCTCATGTTCCCCGAGGGTCAGGCCTGGGGGCACTGGTGTCCACAGCATGTGCAGCTCCTGCTGTGGCCCCTCAGGCTGCTCAGGGGCGAGTGTGTGACCATACAGGTACCTGTGAGGACACAGCGGGGTCTCAGGGACAGGCTCTTTCCCTCGGCGCCCAGCCAGGACCTCACCTCTTCCTCACCGGACTCCCTGGAAGTCAGGCCCCACGTGCAGGTCCAGGTCTGGGCTCTCTGGGGAGAAGGCTGACTGCAGAGGCACTGTGATGGGCCAGCTCCCCGCAGCCAAGCGTGTGATGGACACACTGCAGGCCAGGACGTGGGACAGCATGCGGTGGGCATAGATGCACTGGGAGGCCCGGAGGCTGGGACCCTCCACGGTGTGCAGAAAGGAGCCTGGGAGGGTGGGGAGCCTGGGTCACCAGAGGCAGAGCTGGGGGGGAGCACAGGCTTCCTCTCATCCCTGAAGGTTGCAAAGCGGCTGCCTCCCAACACCACCAGGCCACACAGCACGGCAGCCTTCCTGGGGAGGGAAGGGTCACTCAGGTCTCGGGCTGCCTCTCCCCAGTGGATGGACCCAGCCTCCCAGCCTCACTGCTCTGTCTCGGAAGCTGTGGCTATGCACGTCACCAGGCTTCTGCACAGGGCTCAGGATGCCCAGCCCGATGGAGGGAAGGCAGGGAACCTGGAGAGGCCACTTACTGGGAGGCAGCCTCATACGGACTCCTTTTCTTCTCTTCTCTTTTCTCACAGTACCAGGGGTTGAATCCAGGGTCTCACAAATGCTCGATAGGTGCTCTTCCATTGAGCCATGCGCCTCAGCCCCTTTTTAATTTTTTATTTTGAGATAAGATCTGGCTAAATTGTGCAGGCTTCCTCTGGCCTTGAACTCACGATCCTCCTGCCTCAGCCTCCTGAGCTGCTGGGATTACAGGCATGCACCCCATGATGCAAAGGGTTTTTTTCATTTTCTTTTTCGCTGAAGACCATTTTTTACTTATTTTTGAGACAAGGTCTCGCTATGCAGCCCATGTTGGCCTCCAACTCTGCATCATCCTGCCTCAGCCTCTCCAGGGCTGGGATGACAGGTGTGTGTGACCACACCAAGCTTCTGCCATCCCACTAGGCTTTTGCAGCCTCTTTTCCTCTGAGGCTTCCTGTGCAGTGAGGAGGTGCCCAGGGCCTTTGCTGTGTGGCTCGCCCTTTCACTTGAACAGTGGCTTGGGGAGGGGAGGACAGGACAGAGGGCAGCTACCTGTGTTGGTGTCCAGGGCAAAGGTATCCATTAGCTGCTCTGCTATCCCTACAGGGGCCCCCAGCCGGATGTTGAGGGGGCTTGGCAGAACCGCCCGGTGCGTGTCTGCCCCTGCCCCGTTGTACACGCCGCTCACATGCAGTGTGTCATGATACACACGTGTACCCAGGTATGCGTTGGTCACAGTGGCCCAGAGCCGGGAGTCACTGGGCAGAGCATGGGCAGTGAATATGGTCGGGTCCTCCCGGGCGTCCTCCATCTGCAGTTCACTCAGGGATGGCCTGGAGAAGGGGAGGAGGCCTTGAGGAGCTGGGCTTGCCTCTGCAGACTGCCTGCAAGGGCCCCAGACTTTCCAGAGCCGCCCCTGAGGCCACCCAGGAAAGGCCCGCAGCCCAGACACGATCTGGGGAGCCTCAACTGAGGACCCGGACTTGTCACCTCCAACTCCCGCGTTAGAAGCCCGATCCTAACCCTTAGTGGGTTCCTCGGGCCTGCTGTCCACGCAGCAGCCCTGAGAATGCGGTGCTGACCCCACCGTCCTGGGAGCAGGAGAGCTGAGGGCAGATGAGGAAACTCAGCCCCTGGTGCAGCGCCCCAGGGAGCGCGGCCAGCGGGTCCGCGGGACTCACCGCAGCCCTGCGCGATCGCCGGACGCGGGCACCTGTGTCCCTCGGCTCCACTCCGAGGTCCACGCTGGCCCTGGCGGGGAGGAAGCAGGAGCCGCCCTGGCCGGGACCGGAAGGCCGCGCCGGGAAGGCGGGGCGCCAGGGAGGCCGCGCCCGGCTCTGCCCCGCGCCGGTTCCCGCACGGTGCGCTGCACCTGGGGGTCTCCTGCGGAGTCCGACTTGCCACGGCCTGAGTGAGGAGTAGAACTTTGATCCCCCAAATGTCTGCAAGGACAGATTTGGGGGCCCTGCGATTTCTTTCCCTTCTCCAGATTCCTCCGTCTGCTGCGCCCCTCCTTCCCCCAAAGGGACGCCGCCGTCCTTCTCCTGGAGGTGCTGAGACAGGATGGAAAGATGGGGCAGGGTGGGGCACACGGAGAGGGAAAGAGCTTTCACCCCGGGATCTGCTCGGACTCTCAGCAGCTGAGAGTCCAGAACTTTGACACAGTTACCAGGAAGGGTGCCGTGAGGAGTGCCTGCGGAGAGACGTTATTGTTGAGAGACATTTTAGATAATGAAAATGTTAAAATAGCAATAAGCCATGCTCGGAGTAAAAAATGTATGTGACCTTTAAGTTTTGGCTTCCCCTCTGTAATTCTGTGCTGCTTTGAGACACGCCCGGGAGGGCCCTCATGACTTTTTCTTAAACCTAAACAATGGAACTGGGGTTTAGCTCAGTTGGTAGAGCACTGCTCTGCAGTCTCCAAGGTCCAGGGTTCAATTCCCAGCACCCCAAAAATGGGAAAAGGACACAACAATCCGTTCCCAAGACAATCCCGAAACGATCAGCCATTGAAAACCCTATGAGGGTCCACGATTCAACAGCACCTAACAACAAACAATGGAACTTCTTTGGACCTTACTGGCATCTCCCTAGCCCATGACAGAGAACTATCTAGGCACTTGAGGCTCCTGTCACACTGACTTCACATGGGGTGAGCCCTGGGTTAAAGAAAACTGGAGAACTGTGCCTGGGGGCTTTTCCTTTTGGCTTTCCTGGGAAGCCTAGTTCTGGGTCTTGGATGCCTCTCTCTCTCTCTGAAGGTCCACATAGTCTTAAAGTGTGGACTTAATACTTTGTTTCACTCTTACTGACTGGGCCCAAAATGTCTTTTTTGATGAAGCCAAGGACTCAGCTTAACCTAAGCAAAGGGCCCAACTAGGGGACTCCTCAGCCTAGGCAGCTCTGCTGAGCTGTACCTCCCTACCTGCTGCCAGTGACAACGCTGCATTCCTTCCTTTCCTTCAGATCTCCCTCTCCCAAGTTCCCAACATCATCTCCAGGGGGTCTCCATCCCCCCTCCTGCCCACCTGGAGCTCAGGGACACAGCGCTGGTCCTCTAGCTCCTGTTCCTATGCCTGATCTCAACTCCTGCACTCTGCCCACTCGTACAGCCAGCCGGAGACTCTAACCCTGATGCAGAAGTTATAGTAGAGAATATAGGCAGAGTTTATTTTAAAGGACAGTACAACTTAAGGAATAATTACTGGGGAAAACAGGCACCTGGAAAAATGTAGATAAGCCTGGGAAGAAATTTGGGAAAACCTCAGCTCTATGGGTGAATTGACATTAGGAATATTCCTTGCTGCAGTCCAGCTGCATCGTAGGATCCAGGGCTTCCCGAAGCTGGGTGAGGAGTCAGTGATGGGTGACAGAGACACAGCAGCTCGGAGGCAGTGTGATTCTGTTCCATTTATTGCTCAGATAGCTCAGTTTTTTATAGTCTTTTTAGGCTTAGGTCATGCAAGTAGTAAGAATACGTGCAGTTTTACAAACACCTGTTAGTCATAATAGTCCATAGTTTAAAGCATAAACTTTACTATCTTTAGATAACAAACACCTGGAAGGTCTATCTCTTCTCAGGCTTTTCCTAAATGATAAGCTATAATAGGGTATTTGAACTCTATCCTTATTTATCATTTTAACCCCTTGTTTATTATATGTTTCTATGTAAGGCAGTGGAGGGTCAGGCTGACCAGAACAATAGCTTCTACTCTTTTTCTCTAGCTGGAAACCAAGGTCTGCCTTTAGATAGATAAGCACCTCCCATGCTAAATTGTCAGGGAGGCTTTTGTACTGTGGGAACAGGTCTATGTATTTTTTGATTGTTTTATACTTTTTTGTGAATCTTAGCTACCACAGGCTGGGGCACCTCAGTCCAAATAGGGTCTAATAACTCAGCCTTTTATACAAAACTATAAATTACTAAACCTCATGAAAGGTCAGAAAAAGGACAAGGAAATTGGTAGCACTGATGGATTACATCAAGGTTTTTTCGTGAATCAATCGAACAATCATTTCATTAAATCATCACATGAGAGTTAGGTGGTGATCAAAGTATGAGATGAACTTAGAGACAAATTATGTTTACTCCAAAGAGATGAACCAAGACAACCTGTGCACCTGCAATTATGCTTACATCCTATGTCTAAATCATTAATTACTCTAACTTTTAAGTGGGAACTTTTTGTTGTTGTTGTTAGGTGCCGTCGAGTTGGTATCCGACTCATAGCAACCCTCATAGGGTTTTCAATGGCTGACTGTTTCGGGATTGCCTTGGGAGTGGATTACCAGGTCCTTCTCCCATTTTTGCGGTGCTGGGAATTGAACTCAGGACCTCAGAGACTGCAGTGCAGCGCTTTACCAACTGAGCTAAATCCCAGCAAGTGGGAACTAGGGGCAGTTTAATTATTATATCTGTGCCACCCCATTAAGTCCACAGTATGAAAAAATGGGTGTTTTAACTTATTAGATTGTTTTGCTTATTGGAGGGCTGCTGGTACAAAAACTTCAGTCTGTGTTGACTCAAGGAGTTCATGCTGTTGGCAGTAATCCAAGAATTTTCCCATTGTAGGCCTGCTAGGGAGGTTTCTTAACTCCCACTTTGAATCAACACTGCTCACAGAATCAGAAGATTATATATTTACATTCATTACTTGTTTTTTATTAGGCTTCCCAGAAATCCAAATTTAAAATTAAAAGAAAAGGAAAGATGAGACCCCAAGTCCCTCTCAATGAAGAGTCCTTTTTGAAGTACCCTTCCCCTTTCAGTGGACTTTCCCTCTTTAAAGTACTCTTCCTCATGTGGGGACTCAGTGTACCCAACAGGAGTAAGTACCCTTCCCCATGTGGGGACTTCGTCGACCTATCATGAGTGGATCTGGACGTGGCAATTCCTATTCCTCAGGGTAAAGCTAGAGAGAGCAGAAGAGTTGAGCAAGCTTCTAGAAGGAAAAGTGTCTCGGATGGACAGAGAAGATTGTGGGCCTTAGAGAAGGGGTAGCTCCACAGGAGAGGAGAGGTGTGCAGTGGCCACATGAGAGAAGAGAGGGGAGAACACTAGTTCTGTCTAGTTTTTTTTTTTTTTAAATGAGGGCACACTCAATGTAATGTCAGCTTCGAGCACGAAACTCAAGCTCCACCTAAAAAGCTTCTTTATTTATTATGGTTTTTGAGATAGGGTCTCATGTAGCACAGGCTAGCCTGGAACTCTGTGTAGACTAGGCTGGTCTCAAACTTGTATCAATCCTCCTGCCTCAGCCTCCTGAGTGCTGGAAATACACGCATTGTACCACACCTGGCTAAAGCCCCTGTTTAATAAACTTTTGTGGCACAACTTGTATAGGGTTTAGGGTCTTTGTTTTGTAAAAGGGGCTAATGGACTTGTTTGGCATATTTTGAAAGGATGGACCAATTGACTGTCCTTCCAGTGTCCTTAAAGATTTGTCTTTCACATGGCTTCGTCCATCATGACAGAATTCAGGAGTCATTTTTAATCCTCTTTTCCTCCATCTTGCCTGTTAATTTTATCTCACTACCTAACATCCTCCAAACCTGCACAGGCTGGTAATGGCGACTCTACCTGTCCAGCTGCTAAGGCCAAAAACCTTGGCTCACAGTGCCCCTCTGCCACCCACACCCCATGGGCAGTCCACCAGCAAATCCTGCCAGCCACCTCCTGTGCCCTCCCCCCTTATCCTGGAATAGCCACAGAGGGTCCCTGCTTTTGCTCAGTTACTGAGCACACAGCAGCAGCCACCAAGTAGGTTTAGGTCACTCTTGTGCAGAGGCTACGCCCAAACCCTTTGTGCCCTGCCTTGGTTCTTGACTTCATCTCCAACCCTCTCCAAGTCCTAGATAGCCACCCTATCTGCCTCTGCTTCTGGATCTCTCCAAGTGTGCTCTCCTGCCAGCCCTTGCTCTTGTCCTTTCATTGCGCAGGGTACTTGCTCTCAAGTCTCCCTCACTGTTCTTCTCAAGTGCCTGTTCTGGTCCTCGTCCTTAGTGAGAACTCCAAAGACCCCTTGCAAGCTACAGAAGTCCTTGGCCCCACTCCTTCCAGCCTTTGCATGTTGCCTTCCTCTAAGCACATCTCAGCTCCTCTCATTTATTGTGTCATGTAGGCACCTATCATGTAAGTGAGTGAGTACATTAGTCAGCTGTCATAGCCACAGTGAAAAAACCAACCCAAACAAATGCATGGAGGAAAAGGTTTACTGGAAGCTCATAATTAGAGGAGCAGTCCGTAATGGCAGCAGGGCAGGCATGGTGTGGTATAGATGATAACTCAGGACTGGGCACGGACTGGTGATTGCTAGGTGATACAAAACACCTGGCATTGGGGTGGGGCTTGCTGACAGACTGGGCAGAAATATATGAGTTAGTTGTTGTTAGGTGCAAGCAAGTCAGTGTCTGACTCATAGCAACCCTAAATACAACAGGTGAAACACTATTGTCAGTGCTTCTCTGCTGTTCATAGGGTTTTCAATGGCTGATTGTTTTTTGGGAGTGGATTTCTGGGTCCTTCTCCCAAACCTGTAGCACCCAGGTGGTCTCCCATCCAAGTACTAACCCAGGCCAACCCTGCTTAGCTTCTGAGATCTGATGGAATCGGATGCCACAGGGCTACAGCAGCAGGCACAAGTTAGTTAGGTCTGCTGTAATGTACCAACATTCCTTCATGGAGGGAGGGGAAGGAGGGTCACAATGCTCTCAACTTACATGGTTAACAACAGCTTAGAGAGGAAAACAGAGTAGAACTGAACAGAGCAGAGGAGGGAGAAACGTGCTGATGGTACAGCTGCCTATAAGGCTGGCAGAGAGATGCATACCACTCTTGTAAGGGAGCATACTTAGGAGGGAGAGGGGCCTAGTCCTGTGAGGAAGACCACTTGGGAGGGAGAGAGGACTGCTTCTGTAAGAAGTCCACTTGTGGGGGGAGAGAGGACTGCTCCTGTGTGAAGCCCGCTTGGGAGGGACTTAAAGGTGATGCAGCTTTGAGACATTTTGTAAGACCTTCTGGGAGAGGGAATTCCTCCCTTTGGTATTGCCATACATAAAGGCTTTCTGCTAGTTATCCACATATCCAGTATAAAACTTCCAACAAACTTATAGTTCACAAAATTTGGTGTGATACATACTTTGGTCTGTCTGTGTTCCCTTTGGCTTTCATGCAACACGTTGGGGCAGTGGAGGCAGTGACTTCACCACATCGCAGGGCAGAAGACAGTGAGAGAGGCCTGGGTGGGAGCTCAGGGGTGAAAGCTTCCAAAGGCCTTACCCAAGGGAGTCACTTCCACAAAGTTGTATCCCACCCCTTGAATTTTTCATAACCTCCACAGAGAGGGCCACCAGCTGGAGACCAAACGTTAAAGTGAGATACCCAGGCTAACCAAACACCATACCTTCTCTAAAGTGTGACCTCAGGGTCACTTTGATTCTTAGAAAAAGCCACAGAGCTACATTCCAAGAGATAAAGGCATAAATCAAAGGGCTGTAAATGCAGGCAGGAATCACTGAGAACTCCCAGACCTCAAGATAACACAAATGCCATAGTTTAGCAACCCAAAGCCTCACCTTATCTGACTTTCTCCACCCCCTCCTTCCGGGCTTGTAACCCACAATAAAAACCTTTACCCTGCAATGAGTCGAGGTCCTGACACTGAACCCCTGCTCTGGTGAGGTGCGGCACCCTCGAGCTCGAGCTTTAATAAAGGCTCTTTGTTATTGCCTGCGACTTTGGACTCCCTCGTGGTCTTTGGGGAACACGAACTTTGGGCATAACAAAAGCACATGAGCTTTGTGGGCCATTTTATATTCAAACCGTAACAGTGAGCACTGGATCTTATGCATGTATTTGCTGTGTTACACATTTGTGTATCATACACCTACTTATTGTGCTTGTGTATTGTATGTGTACTTACATATTATACACTTATCCATCACATACATATTTACTGTAGTGTGGTTGTATATCACCTATATACTTGTTGTTTGTCTTCTTGCCCAGAATGCCAGTTCCAGAAAGGCAATGGTTTTGTCTACTTTGTGGAATGAAGGAGGAATGGATTTATAAAGTAATAATTGCCGCAGTCCAGCTGCAGCCTAGGATCCAGGGGTTCCCGAAGGCGGGTGTGGAGTCGGCGATGGTAGACAGAGACACAGCAACTCGGAGGCAGTGTGATTCTGTTCCGTTTATTGCTCAGATAGCTCAGCTTTTTATACAGTTTTTCAGACTTAGGTCATGCAAGCAGTAAGAACAGTACGTGGGGTTTTCCATGGAAAACAGGTTTCACAAGCACATGTTGATCATAATAGCCCACAGCCCAGAGCACAAACTTTACTGCCCTTAGATAACAAACATCAGGGAGGTCTGTTTCTCCTCGGGTGTTTCATCAATGACAAACTATAATGGGGTAGTTGAACTCTATCCTTATTTACCATTCTAACCACAAGCACACTGTATGTTCCTATGTAAGAATGTGGAGGGTCAGGCTGACAGAAACAGTAGCCCCCACTCCTTCCTCTAACTGGGAACCAAGGTTTGCCTTCAATCAGATAAGCACCTCCCTATGCTGTGTATACCGTGGGCAGTGGAGCATTACTTTTCTCTTTCTGTTGTTATAACAATGATTCTGCTCCTGGAGGTGGAATCTTAGTCTATCTGGGGCCGAACAATTTTGCTTGTTGTAATTTATTCATAAAGTCTTTAATATCAGATTGCCACGGAGGTTTTTGCAAGCCTATTTTAATGAGAACATAGTTCTCAGGGCACCCCTCACATATGGTGGACATACCCCCCACATACGGCAGACAGCTGTGGTGACTCAGTTGAGGAAGGGACAGTCCCTTCCAGTAGTTTCCCTTATTCTGGGGAAACAGATGATTGTACATTTTTATTCCCATATCCAACATTATCAAACATGCTATCAAGAATCCAGTAAATATTAGAAAAAGAAAAGTGAAAATCCCAAGTCCCTTTCTGTGAAGAGGCCCTCATTGAAGTACTCTTCTCCATGCTGGGACCTTGTCACGCAGCATGGGTGGACCTGGATGTGGCAAATAATGGAGGGAATTTCCCTTGGCCAGTGAAGGGGCTCACTCCAGAGTGCGTCCACCTGGACTGGGGCCTCAAGAGCTGGCCAAGCTTTGAGCAGAGAAGACTCAGAGTTCCAGAATGTCCACTGCTGCCCCTGACCCTCTAGGACAAGCTTCACCTCCAGCTTTTTTGCAGTCAGGCCAGCCTGCTGAGCCTCAGTTTCATCAGTAGTTAACTGTGGAATAAACCCTGCCGTGTACAGGTAGTTTGGTGGCAATACTGTCAACACCTTCATGGACACTTGAACACGTATTACAGAGACCAATGGAAGGACGGCTAAGGGAGAATTTATTATCAAAATGTTGGGAGCACCTACCATGCCCTCATGACTCCCACCCTGAGCTTGGGGTTATCGCTATATATCCACTCTCTGTTGGTCTCCCTTCCTGTACATATGACATAGTATGTGGATCTCTATGGTCTCAGGCCACACAGCTTCAGGGATGGATTTACTCCACATCAAGATCCAAATTCCCAAGGAGGGATGGTGACCTACCTACCTTTGCCCACAGAGGAAGCCCTGCATTTGCCCACACTGTAGATGAGGGCCAGGCCAGAGAGGGTCCACTTTGACAACACAGGCTGGTGCTCAGTTAGTAGCTCTCTCATTATTGTTGCTGGGGATGTCTGCAAGAGGCATGGCTGGAGGGTCCCAGGAGGGGTAGGTGTGGCAAGAGGCATGGCTGGCGGGGCTGGTGGAGGTGAAACCCAAGGGTGTGGAGGAAGGGGCATGTCCCAGGCCTGTCTGGGATCAGGCAAGAGCCTGTGTCTGCTTGGGCCTCCAACTTGCCTGTCCAGAACCTCCTGGCTCAAAAGCTCCAAGGAGACCAGACTTCAGCCACATGCACAGAACAGAAGGGGTGGGTTAGCTGCTTATGTACCAAATGCTTATTGCTTCCAATCACCTACATGACCCATGTCAGGAACTTGGAAAAGCCCCTAAAAAAGCTTATCCCATAGGCTGTGGCTTTTGCCCTTATAAACACCCACAACTGTTCCTCAGGGCCACGGGTTTTAGAGAGGCGATAGTCCTCCATACCCCGGCCCCCCGTGGTTTAATAAAGACTCCTTTTTAATTGGATTTTTGCTCCTTTGTGGTGTGGTTTTGATTGCTGGTTACAACAAGGACATTTTCTGTTTGTTTTTGCAGTACTGAGGAGCTGAACTAGGGCCTTGAGCATAATTTGCAAGTGATCTACCACTGAGCTGTGCCCTCAGCCCCTTTTAAAATTTTTTATCTTCTGATAGGGTCTAAGTTATGCAGGCTGCCTCTGGCCTTGAACATGTGATCCTCCTGCCTCCGCCTCCCAAGTCTCTGGCATTAGAAGCATGTACCACAGTACCCAGCTCAAAAGGCATCGTCAAGAGAGTGCAAAGGCAACCACAGAATGGGAAAAGACATTTGCCAGTCATGTACCTGATGTGCCCACTCAGCAGTGAGACCTGGACTGCTGTTGCTCCGGAGCCAAGGGAGGGGTACACAGCACAGTATGCTGGGCAGGGGCGCCTCTCTTCATTGCTGGGAGCAGGCAGAGCACCTTGTGGGGTGGAGTGGGGTGAGGTGGTGCTGCTGGGTTGACTGGAGCCCAAGGAGAGGAAGAGGCAGCACTCCTGGGCCTCAAGGCTCTGTAAGGAGGAGGAGCCTGTGTAAGGGATTAATATCTAGACTATATAAAAAACCCCTACAAGTCAACAACAAAACCCCCAAACAACCCAACTAACAAAGGGACAACAGACTTAATCTTCTCCAAAGATACACAAATGACCAATAAACTCATAAAAAAGTGCCCAACATCATTAGTCATTGTTGTTGTTAGGTGCCATTGAGTCCGTATCCGACTCATAGCGACCCTCATAGGGTTTTCAATGGCTGTTTCGGGATTGCCTTGGGAATGGATTGCCACGTCCCTCTCCCTTTTTTTGCGGTGCTAGGAATTGAACTCGGGACCTCAGAGACTGCAGTGCAGCGCTCTAGCAACTGAGCTAAATCCCAGCCCCATTAGTCATTAGGAAAATGTAAATTAAAACCTCAAGAAGATACCATTTTATATCTACTAAGATGGCTATTATTTTTTTAAAAATGAAGCAAAACTAGAAAAAAAAAAAAGTGGTGAACCCTCATGCCCTGCAACAGAAAACAATGCAGCCACTGTAGAAGACAGTTTGGTGGTTCTTCATAAGACGCCAAAGAATTGAAAACAGGAACTCAGACACTTGTACACCCACATTGACTGCAGCATTACCCACAGTAACACAAGTGTGGAAATAACCCGTGTTCATCAAGAGATGAATAGGTTGTCAAATGTGGGCTGAGCAAACCCCGCAATATTGTTCAACCACAAAAGGGAAAGAAATTCTGACATGCACAACAAGGATGACCTGGAGGGAGTGCTTTGTGTCGTGTGGTAGCTGAAATGACGCTCCACCGCTGGCCCTGTCCCCCATGTCCTCCCTGCTGTCCCAGGGTAGAACAGCTCCAGTTCTCAATTCGGGGAGAGCAGAAAATAAACAGGGCCTAGTGAGCCACAGGTGCAGTCTACAGTGCCAGGGACAAGCAGAGCAGAGGACAGGCAAGGACGGTAGCACTGGCTGCAGGCTCTCTTGGGAGTATCCCCCCTCCTAGGGGACAGTGGTCCTACTGAGGATGGGGGACAGCAGTGCAGGAGGTCCTGTTGATGACAGGGCCAGGATGGCCGGGAAGGCAGGACCAGGAGACGGGTGCCAGCAGCCTTGGCAGGTTCCGGTTGGGAGAGAGGGGCTCCCGCCTTACGCTGGAGGGAGAGCGACAGGCACATGTATGTGGGGGGTGGGTCAGAAGCAGCAGCAGAAAGAGGTGAGGGGAGGAGAGTTGTAGGGTGGGTGGGGGACGCAGCAGGCTCTGTGTGGCTCCCAGGGCCCAGTTAAGATGCCCAAGTCTGAACGGCCTCCTCACCAGTGAATTGTGAAAGGGGCATGTCGACCCCATCCCCTGGGACCACCTCCTGGGACAGAGAAGGCTTCCCCAGATCTGGCGAGGGAGGTGTGGCATGACCAGGCTAATCTGACGTCCCACCCTGCTCCTCACAAGAGGGAAAGCCACCAGCTGTGCATACCCCAAAAGGTGGAGTCCAAAGTCACAGCGGCCCACGCCCCCCCCCCCCCCGCTAATTCCCCGCCACTCCAGGCCCCAGCTCCACACCTCGCACTGTCCCCGGCCCCTCCTCTCCTCACCCCTCCCCAGTTGTGACCACTGGAGCCACCTGGACCCCCTCTCGCTTCGTCCCTCTCACTTGCCAAAGCCCTAAGCAGCGCCGCTTTTGCTGGGGCTCAGAGGCTGCAGCGACCCCAGCCCCAGGACCCCGGGTGCAGCCCCGCCGGGAGCTGCTGCCCAGCGGACCCCACGGAGACCGCCAGCGTCCTGCGCCCCTCCGCACGCCTCCCAGGCCGTCCTGCGCCACCGCGCGCTCTGGTAGTCGTCGTCCACCCGCGCCCCGCGCCCCGCCCTTCCTCGCGCCGCTCCCCCGCCGCCCCCGGCGCCGCTCCTCCTCCGGACCAGCCGTCTCCAGCTGGAGACGCCCGCGTTCCGGTCCTCCGCACCCCCGCTGCGCTCACAGCCACGGCCCCGCAGCCCCACCTGCAGGTCGCGAGGCGCCTCGGCGCCCCAGAGCCTTAGCGTCACCCTGGGGTTCTCCTCCCGCCCTGGCGCCCACCCCGTCCAACATTTTTTGGCTCGCCGCTCCCGACAGACCCGGGACCTCACCTCGTTCACCTGCTCACACCTGCCTGAGCGGGCTCTCCCAGCGTCCTCCACAGGGGCCTGCCCACTCGGCCCACGCCCAGCAGGCAGGAGATGGAGCGAGTCAGGCCCCGCGTCTCAACCCGGCTCCCCGCCAGCCACTGCCACGACTGGCCCCGCTAGGCCGTGGGTGCCGCCCTTCTGCCCTCCCGCAGCTGTCCCTCTGGACCCCTAGAGCCTCCTTCCAGCGTTCGCACCTCTCGCCTTGCTCCCTCAGGTGGTTGGCTCCGCTGCCATCTGCACACTGGGGCTGGCCTGGCCACCTTTTGTTTTTGTTTGTTCCTTGTTGAGACAAGGGCTTGCTATGTAGCCCAGGCTGGCCTCGAACTCAGGATCTTCCTGCCTCTGCCTCCAGAGTGCCGGAATCACAGTTATGAGCCACCGTGCCTGGCTTAGGATGGAAAGATTCTAATATTTTGGTCTTAACTATGATGTTTGCTCCAGCCTTTTTAAGTAAAGATGAGAGTAAGGAAATTTTTTTTCTTTTATTTTTTCCTCTTGGTACTGGGGAGTTGAACCTAGGACTCGCCCATGCTAGGCAAGGGCTCAGCCACTGAGTCGCACTCCCAGCCTCTTCCGTACTTTTTATTTGAAACATGATCTTGCTAAGTTGCACAGCCTGCCTCTGGTCTCCAACTGGCAATACTCCTGCTTCAGCCTCCCAAATAGCTGGGGTCACAAGCCTGCATCACAGAGCCTGGCTAAGGAAATTCTTTTAAAATGCTATTTAAAAATGATGAATGGAGGTTGATTTTTATTACATATTTTTGTTTATTAATCATGGTAGCTACATAATTTGTGTTCTTTATCAAAGAAATGAATTACAGTATCTAATTTTTAAAAACTTTTAAACAAGCCTATGAAATCCAACTTAATTATGATGTGAAATTCCTATATATTGCTGTGTCTGATTTGCTAATGCTTTAGGATTTTTGTGTCTATGTTATTGAGAGAGCTCTCTCTGTTCTTAACAACATCCTTATAAGGTTTTACTAGCAAGGTTGTGTTTACTTCATAAAAAGAGATGATAAGCATTCTATTATTTCTTTCTTTACTGTTTTTGAAAATTCACCAGTGTGGGTACCTGGGCTTGAGTTTTATTTGTGTGAGGGTTTGAGTAGAATTCACTAATGAAGGCTTCTAAGCCTCAAAGCGAGTAAGACCTGGCGAGCCACTCCTGAAACAAGTAGCCATTGAAAACCCTATGGATAGCACAGAAACACTGTCAGATATAGTGCTGGAAAATGAGGCCCCCAGGTTGGAAGGCACTCAAAAGACTACTAGGGAAGAGTTACCTCCTCCAAGTAGAGTCTACCGTGATGACGGAAATGGAGTAAAACCCCAGGGTGCTCAACGTGATGATGTGACACGACTCAAAATGAGGAGGAACAACTGTAAACATCCATTAATAATTGGAACATGGAATGTATGTAGTATGAATCTAGGCAAGTTAGAAATTGTTAATAGAGAAATGGATCGCATAAACATTGACATTCTAGGCATCAGTGAGCTAAAATGGACTGGCATAGGCCATTTGGAGTCAGACAATCATATGGTCTACTATGCTGGGAATGATAAACTAAAGAGAAATGGGGTTGCATTCATCATCAAAAAAGACATTTCAAGATCTGTCATGAAATACAATGTTGTCAGTGACAGAATAATATCCATATGCCTACAAGGAAGGCCAGTTAATATGACTATTATTCAAATTTATGCACCCACCACTAAGGTCACAAATGAAGAAAGGGAAGACTTCTATCAGCTTCTGCAATCTGAAATAGATCAAACATGCAATCAAGACATACTGATAATCACTGGTGACTGGAATGCAAAGGTTGAAAACAAACAAGAAGGCTCAGTAGTTGGAAACTATGGTCTTGGTGACAGAAATGAAGCTGGAGATCGCATGATAGAATTTTGTCGGACCGATGACCTTTTCATTGCAAATACATTTTTTCAACATCATAAACGGAGACTATACACATGGACTTCACCAGATGGAACATACAGAAATCAAATTGACTACATATGTGGAAAGAGACGATGGAAAAGCTCTGTACAAAATCTCAAAACAAGACCAGGTGCTGACTGTGGATCAGACCACCAACTTCTCATATGCAAGTTCAAACTGAAGCTGAAGAAAATTAGAACAAGTATACGAGAGCCACGGTATGACCTTGAGTATATCCCACCTGAGTTCAGAGACCACCTCAAAAATAGGTTTAATGCATTAGACACAAATGACAGGAGACCAGAAGAGTTGTGGCATGACATAAAAGATATCATTCAAGAAGGAAGCAA